>JAZHYW010002018.1:0-97565 GCA_037355805.1 Ixodes ricinus | reverse complement strand
GAAATAAATTGAGTTGCGCTGACGGTCCGACAGAGGGGGTAGTGACCAACCCTCGAGCTTCCCCCTCTCCCTTCCCGGTGCGAGGAGGAGGATGACTCACTAGTCACCCGGGAAAAAGGGTATAAAAGGAGCCACCGGGAGAGGCTAGGGGAAGGCTGTCCCTGATAGTAGCTGGAGATTGTCGCCAAGCTTCGTTCTTGACCGCTCCGTCTGCTGCTGTTCAGAGGACCCCCGGGATAGGCGTACGCGGCGACTCCGTTGCCCTCGCACACCCCGGGGTTAGGGCGGTCATGTCCTTCTGGCGAGCCTGAGTGTATTTTAAACCGTCTTCGGGTCTTATTCTTCCCGTGGACGTAACAAGTGGTGGAGGTGCGGGGTACCGTTCCAGCTTACCCAATGGATGAAAACCCCCAAAAGTCTCGTTCTAAACTACGCCGAGAGCGACGGACACTCATTGGAGTTCGACGACGAGCTGAGACGAACCCCGTGCAAGATAACGGGCGTATTGATCCAAACCACAAGTGGAAGGAGGAAGACGAAGTCACCGCCAGGAATATGCACCAACGATTTGAGAGATTGTTTAAACTCGCAAAACTGGCAAATACAAATCAATGAGTGAAAATTCTCGCGTACTGCGAAATAGAACTGTGACTATAACAAGCAAGATGAATGAAAAGCAAGCCGACGTCTATATGCGGCCGTATGGTCCACCTCCACATTTTAGAGGTACCCCTGACGAGGACGTTGAAGATTGGATGCGTCTCTACGAGCGCTACTCCACGGCGATGAAGTGGGACGACGTCCAAAGGGCCAACAATCTCGTGTTCGTGATGGAGGGCGAGGCACGACAGTGGTTTGCGACGGCGCTGCGAGAGGCGACGGCGGGTAACCCCCTCGACACCTGGACTCAGTGGCAGGCAGCACTCCGCCGGGACTTCGCTGGAGAGCACGTTCAAGACTGGGCGTTCATCCAGCTACAGGAACGACGACAGCAGTCAGGAGAGACGCCACAGCAGTATGTGGCGGGCATCCTTCAACTCTGTGCTCGGGCAAACACCACGATGAACGACACAGAGAAGGTGAGATGCCTGCTGCGAGGACTTCGGCCGGAGATGATGGAGAGGGTCGCCATCACCAACCCTCGGACGCCGGCTGAGTTCCTGCAGCACCTGCAGCGCCTGACTCACGTTGGTGCTATGGCACGGCACGCTCTTCTCGCCATGCCGACCCACCCCTTCCCGGTTTTGCGGCCGCTTCTCCGTTCGCGCACACATCAGCAAACGGGCCCCCTCCAGTCAGAGAAAACAGTGGACCAGGACAGGAGCCTTCAGACTTGCTGCACGCCCAGGGAAGGCCACACCAGGCACCGACAGTGGAGAGCACCGCGTCAATCCTCGCCTCACTACAAGAAAGCATGCGAGCCCTGACCGCAGCAGTCGAGAGAATGGGTCAACCTCAGCGACAACGGTTCCCGCCCCGGAGTTCAAGGAACCAGACGGGACAAGCGGTGTGCTTCCGTTGCAACAGGCCCGGACACATCATGAGGCAGTGCAACCAGCCCCCGAACCAGCCGTCGGAACACCCACAACCGCCACGTCAGGGAAACTGGTGAGTCGGGGTCAAGGAGCTCCACCCCAACGTCAGCAAGGGGGCTTCGCATATGCTACTTACCACCAGTCGCATTTGATAACCATCCCGGCAACCGTCAATAGGCAGGTGGTCGACCTTATAGTCGACACGGGGGCAAGCATGAACATTGTGTCAAAGGACTTTGCCTCCCGCGCCGGGAGAGCTGCAAGCCCCACAAACTCCGTTATTAGAAGTGTGAGTGGTGAACTCGTGAACAGCTCGGGACAAGTGGAGCTCGACATCAGCGTCGGACCTATGAAGCTAGGCGCCATGCAGTTTGTGGTGCTTGACTCCTTTCCCCATGACATATTGTGTGGGCTACCCTTCTGCACGGCGACCGGAATGGTGATAGACTTTCCGGCGAACACCATTACACTCAAAGGGCATCCTCTAAAACTATGCATCGCTGAAGGCCAAGCGTCAGGGCAAGCCGCACCCAAAGCCTATTGTATGGAAGGCACCATAATACCGCCAAACTCCGAGGTCCTTCTACAGGTCAAGATCGCCGCTCACGGGACGTACCTCGTCGAACCACTAACAAGAGTACCTGCGAGTCGACCAACCGTCGCCAGGACCCTAACGCAGGTTCGTGATGGAGTTGGGTGCGTTCGGGTTGCCAACGTCACCTCTGTGCCTGCCGTGGTGGCGAAGGGAACTGCTCTAGGACAAACAACACCGCTCTCTGCAGTACAACTGTCCACTACCCTTCCAAAAAAGGATGAACAGAACATAATGGGAGTCACCCTAAACCCAGCCCTAAATACAGCAGACTGCGGCAAGTTTCAGTGCCTATTGAAAGAATACTCACACCTGTTCGTGAACGAAGGTCCCCCGGGTCGTACGCACCTCGTTGAACACGAGATTGAAACCAACAACGCAAGACCAATTCGGCAAAATCCATATCGGAACTCAACCTATGAAAGAAACGTCGTGCAGGATCAGGTCGATGAAATGCTGGCGAATGGCGTCATTCGGGAGTCCACAAGCCCCTGGTCTTCACCCGTGGTGTTGGTTCGAAAGCGCGACGGATCCTGGCGGTTTTGTGTGGACTTTCGGAAAGTCAATGCCGTCACTAAGAGGGATGTTCACCCTCTTCCTCGCGTGGACGATATACTCGACAAGTTGCAGGGCTCGCAGTTCTTCACAACCCTGGACCTTGCTTCCGGGTACTGGCAGATCCCCATCCGAGAGAGTGACAAGGAGAAAACTGCGTTCACCACGGGGTCTGGGCTGTACGAGTTTAACGTTGTTCCCTTTGGGCTCTGTAACGCCCCCGCTACATTCCAACGAATGATCAATAGAGTACTCGCAAGTCAGCTATGGAAGGTGTGCTTGGCGTACCTTGACGACATTATTGTATTCTCTCGCTCCGTGGACCAGCACCTAGGCGATCTTCGGGCCATCTTTGACGCCCTCAGTTCTGCTGGTCTTCGACTACAATCCAAGAAGTGCCACATCGCGGCAAGCAGCATCCGCTACTTGGGCCACGTCGTAAATGGCGAGACTGTTCGGCCGGACCCAGAAAACGTCCGTGCAGTCGCTGGATCCGCTCGTCCCCGAAGCGTCAAGGAGGTCCGCAGCTTTTTGGGCCTGTGCAACTATTACAGGCGTTTTGTAAAGGGTTTTGCAGACATCGCTCAGCCGCTGACCAACCTTACGAAGTCGAGCGTCAGCTGGTCATGGAGTGACGACTGTGAGAGGTCATTTGCGAAGCTCAAGCAACACCTGACAACAGATCCTGTGCTAAGATTATTTGACCCAAGCTTACCAGTGGAGGTCCATACGGATGCATCGGGCTACGGCATCGGAGCAGTCTTAGTGCAAAAAGATGGAACGCAAGAGTATGCGATCGGCTATGCAAGTCGCCATTTGAATGCTCCGGAACTGAACTACAGTACGACAGAGAAGGAGTGTCTGGCAGTGGTATACGCGACCAAACAGTTCCGGCCATACCTCTTTGGAGCGCCATTCACAGTGGTGACGGACCAATCTAGCTTGACATGGCTGATGACGGTAAAGAATCCGAATGGCCGATTGATGCGGTGGAGCTTGCTTCTCCAGGAATTCAACATCACTCTGAAGCACCGCCCAGGGACGAAGAACAACAACGCAGACGCCCTCTCCCGCCTCCCGTATGACCCGGCGCCTGCAGAGGAAGAAGAGTTGCCATTATTACTGGCCGACAAAGCAGAACAAATTGCTGAGCTGCAACACGCCGACCCCTTCCTGGGACCCGTCGCAAAGCACTTGCAGAAACCCGAAGTTCCCGTCACGAGGAAGCTAAAACGAACTGCACGAGCCTTCAGCTTGGTAGATGGAGTGCTCTTCAGGAGAGCCAAGGGGTTGAGGGAGGAGAGATCGGCACTTGCTGTTCCACGGGTACTCCGGCAAGAGATTTTGGTTTCCTGTCACGACGATGTTACGGCGGGCCATCTCGGAGTCAGGAGAACCCTGGAAAGAATTCGGCAGAGGTATTTCTGGCCGAAGATGTTTTCCGACATCACTCAGTACGTGCTCTCGTGTCAGGATTGCCAAACCCGAAAAACGCTGCCCCTAAAGCCGGCCGGACTGCTCCAACCACTGCCGCCGGCTCAAAGACCATTTGAGAGGATTGGGATGGACTTCTTGGGACCACTAACCACGTCCCAGGACGGCAACAAGTACGTGATCGTAATGACCGACTACCATACGAAATGGGTCGAGGCCGTCGCCACTCCGGAAGCAACGGCCGCTTGTGCAGCCAAGGCCTTTATGGAGTCAGTGGTCCTCCGGCACGGAGCGCCACAGACTGTGGTCACCGACAGGGGACAACACTTCGTTGCTGTGATGATGGAGGAGCTACTGTGCTTGACAGGCACAAATCACGCTCGAACAGCCGCCTATCACCCCCAGACGAACGGACTCTGTGAGCGGTTTAACCGGACCCTCGCTGAAATCTTGAGCAAGTACGTCTCCTCTAACCACAGTGACTGGGACCAGTTCCTTCCATATGCAATCTTTGCATATAACTCCTCAGTGCATGATACCACCGGCTATTCGCCCTTCTTCCTCCTGTATGGACAAGAGCCAACGCTTCCGATCGACGCCATGCTCCACTTGAATCTCGGCCAGCTCAACACCAGCTCCAGCGAGGACGTCCTGAGGAAATGGGAGAGAGCAAGAGAACTCGTACACGAACGAGAGCTGCGGGGACAAGAACGCAGCAAAGAAAGGTACGACCGGGAGCGACGCACCTTGTACTTCCAGCCAGGGGACCTGGTATACGTCAGGATGCCTACATCGAAGCGGGGAAGAACAACGAAATTTCTGCATCCGTACCATGGCCCATTCCGAGTTATCAGACAGACGGCAGAGAATGACTGGGAGATCGAAAGCCGCAGGGGAAAGCAGGATGTGGTGAATGTCAATCGAATGAAGCCTTACATTGTGCGTGAAAGTGAGAGCAACCGTGTCGTTTCAACAGAACCCCAAAAACAAGCCGGCGCACCGTGTCGTGGTGACGAGTGTAAACAGCCGACTACGGGCAGCAAGGGAAGTGACTCCGCGGAACCAACTGAACCAAGCCAACCCACCGGTTCCTGTGAACAGTGCGTGCGTGAAAGTGAAAGTGATGTTACTGTACCGACAGAACGCAACGAACCAACCAGTGACCCTGATCGGGGAAGCTTGCGGGCTCCGCCGTCGGCGGATAACCAAGGTGACTATATGGGACTTAAGGGTTCTAGTGAACAATCCGCTGTACTAAATCAGCCTTCGCACAACGAAGGAGACTGTGAGGAACAATTCTTCGACGCAGTAGAGTCTATGCCGCCAGTAAGAGCATCGACCGAAGGGTTAGGGCAGCGACCGCGCCGGGTGGCGAATACCCGACGATGGGACGATTTCATGTATTACTAACTCAATTATTTTTGGAGAACAGTTGTGTTAAACAGTGTTATGTGTTGTCGAGCGCGGACGCTCATGCTGGTAAAAAGGGGGTATTGTAACAACTGCCGAAAACGAAATAAATTGAGTTGCGCTGACGGTCCGACAGAGGGGGGTAGTGACCAACCCTCGAGCTTCCCCCTCTCCCTTCCCGGTGCGAGGAGGAGGATGACTCACTATACGTCGGTTCAGCATGGATCCAGACGCAGGCGATGCTACAAGCGCGCGCTCCGAGGCTGTCAGCGTCCCTGCCATAGCACGCGCCCGTCCAATAGCAAGTCCACTCGTTTCCCGGGCCACGTCAGCCATACGAGCGGCGAGCGGCGTCTGGACCCAAGCTTTGAAACGAAGCTATAGTCACCCGGGACGAAAGGGTACAAAAGGAGCCACCGGTGAGAGGCCAGGCGGAAAAGGGAGGCGGGCCGGCGGGCTAACGCGTCTCAGCTCGGAGCCGGAGCTGTGCTTGGCGCTGGGAACGACTCCTGGGTGCGATCCCCCGCCGCCCCCGCCCGCTGCGATACAGGAAGAACGCTTTCGAGACTGCGCGCTGTCCTGGCGGACCACTACTGCTAAGGTGCAACTTGCTTAAAAACCCCAAAAGGGGGGGGGGGGGTCGGAGACAGGTTGGCACCGCACTGAAGCCATTATCTCATCTACAGCTTGAGAGACGGAACACAGGCGCGTTGCAGGGAACGATTCCATCGACTGCGGCTGGATTTCAAACGGTCGCATCACGATTATGGAGCAACTACCACTACCTTCTTAAACTAACCAACCGACTAGTCGGGAAAGAATTGTAAAAGGAGCCACCGGTGGGGAAGGCTGTCCCTGATAGTAGCTGGAGATTGTCGCCAAGCTTCGTTCTTGACCGCTCCGTCTGCTGCTGTTCAGAGGACCCCGGGATAAGCGTACGCGGCGACTCCGTTGCCCCGCACACCCCGGGGTTAGGGCGGTCATGTCCTTCTGGCGAGCCTGAGTGTATTTTAAACCGGCCTTCCGGTCTTATTCTTCCCGTGGACGTAACACAATGATCGTACTAAATCTGCCAACCCTATCAAGATATGCAACTTTCTGCAATAACCTTTGTGCAGTGTGAAACGCATTATTGCAAAACAATTGCACTACATGAATTGGCTATAACACACTTTTGAACTACTTGTTTCAAATCATATTTTGTCTGGGGTGAGTGAATAGTACAGTTTCAGCTCCAATCGAATAGTAACGAATAGTTGCCAAAAGGTCTAATGTTGAATCGAATTTGAAAACCAGTCATTATTTTTGTAATAAACAAAAATCGCATAAGACTAAAAAATGCTTATGTGCTTATTCCAGCGCAAGCACGCTGAGAAAATGATCCTTTTCCAACAAAACACACAAGACGCAGCTGAAGAATGTGTCTACCCACCCCGTCGATGCATTCCCACACATCATCGACAACATGCTAAAAGGATATTAGACAGGTTCACCTCAACTCTGAAGTGGAGTGACGTTTTGCATCACCTAGCAGAGACAGTTCGCTTAGCATTGTGGGAAGCAACAGTTTAGCAGACGAGTCGACAAGGCGGGTTCAATCAAGTTATTTGTGTTTTGTTCACGAGAGGAGCTTGTCCTGCTTTTCTTAATCTGCAACAGGGCATACACACGCCACTTCTGGTCACTATGACGGGGGAGAAATATTTCCGGTTATCCTACACTTACCTTGCGTTTGGGAGGGTGCGCAACGACTCTTGGTTCACTAGCGAGGAATCTCGTCGAGAGCTACGCTCCAGAAATGCCCCAGTGTAGTGCTTCTAAGTTGCCGATCCGTACTGACCACGGTGGTACTGACACAAACGAAATGTCACAAGTGCAATCATTTAGATTATCTTGAGGTGAGGGATGCCGCCGTCGAGCCTGGGTGATTGCAGGACGACAGCCTTGGCAGACGGTGCTAGCCTACTTCGATGTGCTGCCGACAGATGGCGCAACGCAAAAATGCAGCGCCGGCGCTGCTAGCCCTTGACCAACTATCTCCGTACAATGGTGGGCCATTACAGCACACATAAATGCAATGTGCACGGTGATCTGGAAAAGAAACCTTGAATAAGCAGGTCAAAACATTAGAAAATTGTGCATTACAGAGACTTGCATTGCGCTAAAGGAAGCGCAATACACTTTCAGTAGATTGTCTGCTGAAACCAAGAACCGGCTTCGGCGACCCCTGCGGGGAAGCTCTGTGCGTATCTTTGGTGCCTGGGGGAAGTAGGTGCCCACCGCCGACGCCTTGCCGTTCACGAAGGTGTTGAACACATTTAGGGATCTGTAGGTTTTAAGCCTTTTCGGGTTTATGGACCAGGCTAGTCAAATAGATAGTCCTGAAGATGCACCAACGACATCCTCGGCAGATTTGTCATTTCCTCGAGGAACAAGTGTCCCTTCTTTTCACCTAAGGGAGCAGGAAGAGATGTCGTCCCGTATAAGTAAATTTCCAGGAAATACCGCAGTTCCCCGGCAGCGAGACTTTTGAAGCATGCGCTACTCACCGAGGGCCCTCAAAGGCAAGCAAAAACAATAGCCAACCAGAAGTAACATACTCTCCAAAGAAGTTTGGCCATTATTTGTTTACCTCCACACACCCTGTGTAGGTGGCATAAGCCGCCGCCCGATTAAGAGGGTTCATACATATCCGCACATCCCTCAATCTATCGTAGCATCGTGCCACCTGACCCAGTACCACGTAGAAGACAAGGCCTGCGCTTTTCCCCTCCCCCAAACATCGTCACTAATGGATCCACGCAGCGTCAATGACGCTGCCAGCGCGCTCGCAGAGTCTTGCGAGCGTGATGCCGGCACACAGCGACACCAAGAAGGACGCGTCTGTTGCAAAGCGGCAACTCTCATCGAGCTTCGCGTGTTTGTTACTTGGGGTGGGTCAGGAATCCACTAACTACGACGCCATCGAGACACTTTGCCGTCGAGACTCCACAGTGCGTGAACGCAAGACCGATGCCCAACGACTTCTCTGCGACTGTACTGTAAATTCACACGTGACAGCTCATTTTTTTCCCCCATGAAGTACTGACAAAGCTAATGCAGTTGCCACAGCACTGCAGCCCTTCACTGCTTCATCAAGTGGAAATAGTTGAGGGGAGGGACCTCAAAGTTTTCTAGCTCGGCAGAAATAAAGGGAAGCAAAAGAACTTTATTAAAGCGGTAGCTTTATAGGCCCAACCACGCTCAAGGTCATGTCCTCGAGGTCACCCGTGGCTGAAGCCCAAGCTCGCGTAATCAAGGGCACTTAAGCGCCGGTCCGTAAGCTCCGTTCGTGCAAGCTCCTTAGTGCTGGTAGCTGCAGCTGACGTGACGTTCCTTGACATTGTCCTAGAGGTTGTCTTAGGTTGCCCCAGACAGGTCCTCTAGGACGACGTCCTCGACGTCAGCCTTAACATCGTCTTCTATGTGTGCACGCATATTACAATAATTTCATTACCATACCACTTCCTTCCTTGTTTTCACTAAAGACGTTCCTGCAAAGCTACCGCATTACATTGTGTTTGATCGAATTAATGTAATTTATTGTTTACGGCTTCACTCTTCCGTCTAGTTTTTTCTAATATCACTTGGACAAGTACACCCACTTATCTGCATGTCACAAAATCTATCGGCATCGAGTATGGCCACTCACTGTCGTATTACCCCCGGGATATTGGTTTGCAGCACAGAGTCTCCCACTGCAGAGCCCCAAGAGACATAAAAGGAGCTCGCAACCGCCAAAAGAGAGAAACTAAATAAAGATTGTGCGATGACAGATTCATTTATTCCTCTTGTTGAGGGAAACACAGACCATGAACAGCTAGGAGCCTCGTGCTGCTCTCGTCTCAAGCGTGCAGCGGCGAATTAAGAGAAAGTGGTATGAACAACACCGAGCGATAGAAGGGAGGATGAAAGGACACAAGGTAGGTGTCGATGGTCTTCATGGCACCAACGACCCTTGCGTTGCGAGCGGTCTGGCTGTTTGGTGCCGGCCCGGGCTTTAGAAGCGACCCGCACGCTCTTCGCGGTCCTTCTTCTCCCGCGAGCGAGACCTGCGCTCACGGCTGCGGCTGCGACGCCTGCGCTCGCGGCTTCGGCTGCGTCGTCTCGGCCCACGGGGACTGCCCCCGCCGCGGGATCCGGAGCGAGACCTGGGGTGAGGACACAAGAACGATTGAGCACGAGAGATGCACTCCTCGCGTCTCTCCTAGAACCACTAAGGAAGCTACACTTCGTAGCAAGGAAACTTTGGTCATCAGTAGCTTAAAATCATTCTTGCCAGTTACCCGAAGCTTTACCAGAAATCGTGAGAAACACTTTACCGTCCCCAGAAAACACTAAAGCAGTTTACGACGGAGCAAATCGAGATTGCCCGAGCAGGGGCAGACTGCCAAAAGGCAGAGTAGCCTATGGCAATGAGAATTTGGGGGGGGCGGCAGATTTCAGCAGGTAGCTAGAGTGGCACTATGGTGCCTCAAACCCGTCTCCGACCGGTGTGTTTGGCATCCTTTCCCGCCCCCGCGTCGAAACCAGTCCCGAAGTGGCACCAAACTATGTCTCAGATGCCGGAGTGTCGCGCCGTCGGACGTCACAATCCCGACGGTTGGCACCAGAAGTCGCGGCAAAAAGTAACAGCGAACGCGAGTGTCACCATAGTCGCAGCATTTCGACTGCCGAAGCCTCAAGGGCCTGCCAAGACGGAGAGTGACCTGCGGCGGAACGGGCGCTTGCCACATCCGCCACCGCCGCTGCGACATCGCTCCGATTGCGGCCGGAGACTGTGGGACACCTCTACAATAGGGAGTTTTAGAATAACGTATGCAATTTTAGCGCACGCTAGCGCTAAATTTAGTGCTTGTATTAGCGCACGCGACGCAAGAGAGTTTTAGAATAGCGTTTCTCCGTCGCGACGCAAAAGCCCAAGCATATCGCGCTTGCGACGCCACCAAGATACAGTCACAATTTTTATTTCACGCACGAAATGCTCTAACTTTAGAAAAAAAAAAGTTTTTGGTCCAGAGTAGCATTTTAGATTTGTTTAAACATGAGAATGCGACGCGAGCGGTTGATTGGTCGTGTCCGCTTGCGTCGCCTCGGCAAGAGAGGTCTCATGTACTGACCTTCCCACATCGTACCTTCGCCGAGAAATGTTCACGCGTCGAAAGCATCAAGGTGCCGGTGATCGTTGCCAAACCGACTACAATGTCGTTCCGTATTGAAAATCGCAGTCGCGAGGATGCCGCCGACGTCGCACTCACGACGACGCCGAAGCAGCCGCCGACGTAATCCTGGGAGCCGCCATTTTTTTAACTCTGCTCGTCTTGGCTTTAGCCAACTTCTCATTACGAATCCTCCTTGGAGAAGCGCAAAGACTCTTTGCGTACGCACGCTATTTCCGAGAAATAGCGCACGCTAAAATTGCGCACGCAAAGCGCAAGACCTGGTTTGCGTTCGGAGCATGCGCAGTGGCGACGATGCTATTCTTTGCGCACGCAAAGCTTTAGCGTGCGCTATTCTAAAACTCCCTAATGTCGTCGGGCGGAAATCGAGGGCCCGCTCTCTTTAGTCGGAGATGCGTTCCGGGAACTGAAGTGGGACCGACCGATTTTCGACCTAATCGCAGCACGAAGAAAGCGGGAACCACTCTAAAGCTTTTCTGAAAAGCTGACCGTAGAAAGCCTGCATAGGCGTTTGTTTTCGACGGCCCGGGGAGACGGGGGGGGGGCACTTCCAAAAACTGCGTAGGGCAGCGAGACGCCGAGCTCACCTCTGTGCCCGAGCTTTCCCAACACCGCAATTGAAGCGCGGAAAGAATCATAACAGCTGCCGATTGCGTCCGCCTTGCACTAAGCACCAAAAAGGCGGCACCCGAAAGAAAATGATGTTGATTGGGGCGAAGCTCTGGTGGTGCTTGTCTGCGTAGACGCTGAGCCGCAGCATGCTGAGCCTTTCGTTCGTTTTCATCCATGTCAGAAAGAGAATGTGTGGTATGGAACATGGTTATATACGCATTTGAGCATTTGACCGCAGTGCCCTCTCGTCTATAAACGTTGAGCCAATGCATGCAAAGTTTAACGCGATTATATACGCATCTGAACGCAGCGTCTATCCGCTCAACGCCTATACGCTGCGACCGCAGCGTATAGACGTTGAGCGGCTACATGCAACGTTTCATCCATGACATCCCCAGCTCTTGAGTTACCACATCTCAGAGCCCCCACTCGTCCCGCAGTCGTGGCCGAGCGGTTAAGGCGATGGACTAGAAATCTATTGGGGTCTCTTCACACAGGTTCGAATCCTGTCGACTGCGAAATTTTCATAATTTTTTTTTTCATCATTTTTTTTTTCTGCCTTACACGAGCACGTGAGCTCACGAGCAGGAGCACGAGCACCGACGCCGGACCTATGGACGGATTTACAGACATGGCTAGCTCCTAAGGAGCTCCGCCCCTAAAATCGGCGAACTCGGGCCGAGTACTTTAAGCCCCCTGCAGGGACTGAGAGGTCAGTGCAGGTTCCTACAGGCTGCGACAACTGACACGCGTCGGAGCGGAAGTTACTCTAGGGACAATTCGCGCACCTTCGTTTTGGGAAGTAGGGCGCAATCTAGACAACTTAAATTGGCGGATGAGAGGTGCCTGGATGTAGCTCGTACGTTTGTCGGCTTTTGTAAACTACTCGTGCATCACCTGCGTTTTGAAACTTTACAGAGTTTGACATCATTTAACTATCAACTTCCATCAAAAAAAAAAAAATCTTTTGCAAACTACTGATGGTTGTAGTAAAAGAACTTGCATTCAGGGAGTCGAGCTTCCTGAACTACCTCTAAAATCTAATTTACTTTTTGTGTGTGTGTGAAACACTAGATTATGGTGTCGAGACACTGCCCAATTTTTCTTTCTGCCATAAAGATGCAGACTTGCTGAGAAAAACTAGAAAAGAGTAGAATCAAGACCAGAGGTCTAGTGCATGCACTACGTCGTCGTAAGGAGTCACAGGAAGCGACTCCGCAGCCATGTGCTCGGCGTTTCTTTCAATGTTCCAATGCTTAGTGTTTTTATTAGTGTTTCAGCAGCAACAAAAGTAATGGGTCATGGACTCCATTACTTTTATTATTGAATATGTGCCTCAGATGGCCTACTACATACTCCAAAACCTTTGTGCAGTCTTTATTTCTCTGTTTGCCTCCTCTTTCGTTGATATGTGTCCGTTGTTAGGCAGTTCCTGTTTGTCCCCCCCCTATGAATGTTCCTTCTCTCTCTCAATTCTTGAGCAGCAATTTTTGTGCAGAAATATGTCAGATTTCAAGTCGCAAACACGTTTTCTAGGTAGTTGGACCCTCACGTCAACTGGGTTCGAGCAAAACCCTCAACAGGCATGCCATATTTTACGAACTTGTACGTGTTTTAAGATAGAAACTTTTCGTGCCGTAGATTGTTCCTTATGATGAGTGGTGATGGATTTTGTGAATGATATAGTATGTTAATGATAATTTATGTGTGATACAAACTTTTTTTGTGAGCTAATACAGCAGGCATTTGTCAAGGCATGCTTTGTATGATAATTTCTTGATACACGGACAAGGCACCAGAGCCCGCTTGCTAGAAACAGCGTCTTGGCTAAGAGTGGGGGAAGAAAAGCACTGCCACAGCCGGTACACAAGCTGAGCAGGACTCAAACCGCTTGTGCGCCTGCCTTTGCAGTGCTTTCTTTACTCGACCTCAGCTGAGACACTATTCTAGCAAGCCGTCCCAGGAGTGGATTGCGCACTGCCACCTAAAGGAAAACTGAAATTATGGCTCGTTCACATAGTTGCGTTGCGCTGCACAGCGATTCCCCATTGGCTCGTGTTGCCATAGCAACAGGTCTACGGAGGCAGTGCAAGCGGCTGTTGTTACGCTTGAATGCAACTGTGTGGACGAGCCTTTGTGCTCTAGCACCTGGGAAATCCCAAGGAATGACTCACCTCCTGCGGCGCTTGCGGCCGTACAGTTCTCTGCGCAGCTCCCTCGAGATCGGCTTGAGGTGCATGAAGTTGCAAAAGCCACTGCGAGTGCACTCCCTAGATAACAGGGAAAGAAGGGGGGAACACCCATGCATCCTGCGACTTCGTCCAGTTGCCTCACACAGGCTCACTTCCCAAAGGAGGAAACTCAAGAAAACGGCATCCCGGCCAAGTCTGAAGGCTCAACTTTCGCAGCAACTCTGTCAGCAAGCGTTCCCATTTTAGACGTTCCGGCGTAGCCCTACTACTGTAACAGCTCAAGGCGATGAAAGCATCGTGTACAGCTGAAATATTAGTGAAGTCATGTCTCGTAATGAAAAAAGAGTCAAGCTCTAAAACTAGGCTAGCATCATTGTAACAGATGGAGATAAGGCAGACCAATAGGTTCCACTCCGTCTGAATTAAATATTTGCTACTGTTGAGTCTAGGGACTGTTTCAAATCCAAAAAGACACACATGATCTCGTATTAAGTGAACCATTCTGAGGCCATACATTTTGGCTTGTTTTAAGTGACATTCCATCAAGTGTTTGGTCATTGGACCCCTCTAGGGAACAGTTGCAATGTATCAGTTAAAAGCTAAAATCGTTGACTTTACAAAAAAATATGAAGCATTACTAATAGTTTAAGAATACTGAATATCCTCGCATGTCTGCAACATGTTTAATGTTGCACATAAAAACAAAAAGATGAACACAATATTGGCAATTTTTTAAGATAAGTGATAGAGATCTCATTTAGTGAGAATAAGCAAAACTGGACCAACAAAATGGTTTCCTCCAAGGCACGGCGAGTCTGCATTCTTCCTTCAGCACCCTTACGCTTGTATTATGTGCACAGTTGTATGCACTATCAAGAACCATGGAAGGCCTTTCATTGCTGAAGACTTGCATACCATATTATTTAAGAATGAGTTTTTTTTTTGCTCGCTGGGTGCAACAAATTATGCGAAAAGGCAAACAAAAGCTTTCTATCTGGGAGAGGGCAGCAAAGCATGTCGATCGAAAGGAGTTAATGCATCAAAGGCATGTATGTGACATAACAGACACACCCCATTCCTTATTTACATTATAGCTTACATGTGGAAAGGGAAAGGATTACCAAACGTTTTGTGCGTTCTGAACTATGCGAGAACAAGAAGAAATTTTCGTCAACCCCAAATGTTGGTGGTGCTATGCAACTAGTTTAAAGCAAACAAATTTAACAGAAAGGAATTATTCAAATTTGGGCAACTCATTGAAACTTTGAATTTATCTTGGTAACACAAAGTATACTGCCTACACGGGCTACAACTTGGCATTGAAAATCGATCGCATGAGTGATTAGCGGGAGCTACACTTGTGAAACAAGACTGCACTGTAGAGGTCCCGGTACAAATGCAAAAGCCTTAGTTTGAAGGTTTTTAACTGTCTAGATTGACAGCTTGTACAGTCTACAGCTAAGGACAGAAATGGGGTGGTCTCTTTAGAAGTCTACCACATAGAAAACCCATCAATAATGTGGTTGATATAGGCGTGATCCCTAAGAGTTATTAGGTGCGGTGTGTGACCCTTTAGCAACACATCAGCTTCATGTAGCTACTATGATCTGACTCAACTGTCAGTGTATCGGTAACAGCACTACTTGGTAGGGTCCATTTGCAATTTATAATGAGCAATTTTATGCCATTTAACCATTACTATAATGGTTATGTCATTGCTATAATCAAATTGCACCAAAACAATGAGACAGAACTATGAACAAAATCACCAGCTGTGCCAGAGAAGGCAATAGTGAAAATGCTTATCCAATTCTAATAATCTTGTCCCCCAAACACCACCACAGATTCCGCAAAGATACCTTCTCCTCAATTAAGACTTCATACTGATTTTGCACAAAATACTATGTGCTGAAAAAAAAAAAAAAAAATCCAGACACTGTTAGTAATGCACAGAGCACTTCAGGTACAGTTTGTGTTGCAAGGACTCAGTGTTATGGGAGCCAGTAGTAATGCTAGGTGTGACCCCTTGTGGTTGCCGAGAGCAGCAGTATTCGGCAACCACATCAACAAAAAACACCAAAAAGCAGATGATGTAGAATGTGCCTACACATGCAGTATCTATCTTTACCTCATTCTGTTAGTGAAATAAGCTGAAAAGAATGTAGTATTAACTCCATCTCTCTTCAATTGTTCATATATCAGCTGTATATCATTCTTGCTAAAAGCATATCAGCATGTTTTCCTGTCGTCTTAGCACTGCTGAGTTATTCTGGAAAGCTTGGAATTGATCAGACAGCTGCTGTTATGTTGCATCTCCTGCAAGCTACTACTAGCGAGCTACTATGTCCTTATTATATTCCCAGCACGGAAGGGCGCACCTTCAAAACAAGTAACATGAAGTGTAGCGCTTCTGTGTAGCTCTGCAATCCACAAATTTGGAGGGAAGTACACCATGATTTAAAGTGGGGCTGGAAAATAAACTGCTGAAAAAAATACCCTTTGCTCTCAAAACGTCGGTTCCGATTTCTAGAAGCTGCAAAAAGACACATAGGCACACAAGCAGGCTACCGCAGTTTGCATAGACACCCACCACATAATTTCCAGCCAGTGCCCTCTCAATTTTACGGGGAAACAAACAGTAAAATTGAGTTCCTCTCACTTCCAAAAGGCACTAAACTTAAGAAAACCTTGGACAGAGTAGCTTTAACAAAGGCAACTTGAACTCTCATAATCAAGTCCTATTTTTTTCGTCTACAGATCCCCGAAGTCTATGAAAAATTTACTAATTACAAATAGCTGGATAAGAATAATGAAGTGTCCAGAACCAGTGTATATAAAAAGTAACACAAATTGTTGGGAGCACAATAAAAGAAACTTATATTAGGAATTAGTGTGAGGAACCATTGTTAGAAACTTCAACGACAAGAAAACAACCTTGAAAACAGGTTATCTGTAATTGCTAAGCACTACATGGCAAACAATTCTGAAGAGTGCTCTGTTCCTTTCCTGCAACCAAATGTTACTCCTTCCAAAAATAATTAAAAAATTAACCATGCTTAACAGTAGAATGTCCAAGTACTCATAATACTCCAAAGACTTGAACATTTTGACAATAAAATTGGCATTTTGATTTGAAGCAAGTTCAGCCTCACTAAGTTTTTCGGCCAAATTATTAGAGCCACGTGTACCCCAAACAACTTTAATTATAGCAGAATTAGACAGGAGGGCTTACCTTCCTTCTTTTGCACCATGCCATGGAAGGCAGGTTTGAATTGTATATAATGTACATTGATTGGAAAACACCAAATGCCCTTCTGCAAACATTTTACAGGCAAGTGTTGCAGTAGTAACAGAGTACTGTTTTAGATGCCCTAATGTTTTAACTTCAAGACCACTGAGGGGACCCTGGATCTGATCACAAGATTCGATTTTGTTATGCTCAGAGCCATGTTTGTGTGCTACAGATAAAAACAAAAAAACATACCCTCTACAATAATTAAATTTAGAAATCTTTCCTTCTAGATAAACAAGTATGAATAAGGAACCAACAGACGAAGCACCAAACCATGAATCCTAGGACTCTGTGCAGGTATTCCTAGGGCCTTGAATCCCCTACCAAAGACCAGGCCCAAATAGCTACAGCTGTGTAACATCCGGTAAATGTGGAAGCAAAAGTCATAGTGGGACATGGCAAGTGCAGAATTATCTACTCCTCTAATGTCACTTTTTAACATAAATAAGTTGCACCATACTCACTGCTTCCCTGGAAGCAAGAGTCACGAATGACAATAGATGTGTGTGACAAAGGTCTACAAACTACCAGCAAAAAGGAAAAAAAATGTAGACAGTTTTTATCATGTCTATTATGCCACTATACAGCACAACTTTTCCAGAAAAAAAAAAAAAGAAATTGACCATACAATTGTCACAGTTTCAGTCAACAAATGAGGCAATTAACCACCCTGGCTTAAGCGGGCACTAGCTAGAAATTTTGTGGAGTGTTTTAGGCTTTCAATAGGCAACAACTTACCCTCCCAGAGCCAATTTGGATTTTAAGCTGAAAAGAAAGGCTACGAACTTCGAAGGAGACCGGACACTGAGCTGAAAAGAAATGCTGGAGCGGGAGAAAAGCAGAAGGTGCAGGAATCCACCGGCTAGGCTACAGAGAAGATGGGAAGGAAGAGAAGGTGGACGCTGAAAAACGAAGAGTCTCATGTCAGAGCCGCAGTTCAGCTAGCTTCGCCCCTTCCCTTCAAAGGATCATTGCACATCTAGAGCTGGAAAGGAATGCTGGAGGATGCCGAGCTGCAATTGACTGCTGGCGCTGAAAATGCGAGCTGTGGAAGAACAGGGGTACACGGAAGCGAGCGGTCACCGAAGACTGCGAGCTCCCACCAACCACAAGGAGTCACTAGTGAGGCAGGGACAAGACGGGGCCGGCAGGGGCCTTAGGGACAGTGGACATCTCACTCTCAACGAGGCACCTAATCAGAAGTCTTGGACCACCCAACTAGAGTAGCCCCACACGAAAAGATGCAACTTACTCGGAGGCCTCCGTGGTACGCCAAGTCTTTGCTTTCAAGCTAAAAAGACAGGGCACACAGTTACTTACTCGTGAGTACCTACAATGGCATGAGCACGGTTCATTAAACCGGGGCACCCTGCAACACGACTTGGACAGAGTGATTCTTTCCATTGCCCTATGCCCGAGAAATAGCTGTCCTGCTTAGCCACACTGGCAAATAGAAAACGTTTGAAGAGTAATGGAGCAGAAGTGATGGAAGGTCGACGGAAAACCAAGTCAAGTGAGAAAGAAAATCCAGTCTTCAGCCAGGAACGAGCACTACATTTGTGGAAATAATGGCCATAGATGAAGAATCCTAGACCATACCAAGGAATGGACTCTGTCAAGCAAACATTAAACTAAATTTTCACAGCGACGTGTCTGCTGACAAGACCAAGGATGAAGAGAATCTGTCTGAAAAGTTGAGAATGAGAAGCCAAAAGGAGTGACCGCCTCCATGGCGTTGAGGTTCCGTTTCGGCCTCCGGAGCATGTGGCAGAGAGCTCGAACCTTGGACAGTCCCTACCTCAAGAGATCCATGGGGCGTTGCTCATAGCCACAGTCGCTTTGTGACAAAAGCCCCTACATCCTCATAATTCTGCAACTGACCTTCAATTCACATAATCTTCAATGTGTCATACTGGCTCACATCACTCTGCAGGTGCCCTATTGAGAAGAAGCTTTTGGTCCTAACCAGGAAAGGTAAATTTGCCAGAGTAACTGCCTTTCCACCAAGTGAGCCACAAACACTACCTCATGACTGTACTCAAAAGTGCCACCACAAAACATAGCTTTCAGCACAAAAGCAAGTCTTTGCTTCACCAGAATGATAAAGAACTATTACAATGTAATACATAGCACTGCCTAATCCATACAGCTTATGCTAAAGCAAGCAAAGGGGCTGGCCACTTAAGTAAAAAAACAACGGACTCGCAAAAGATTAATGCTGCAAGGCGAGACAAGTATGAGCTATGCTGAACATTGTGACTGTAGGTCATCCTGCATTAACAGATAAAATTCCTTAAAATGTGCAGCTTGGAATTTCTGCACACAGGAGTGGAATTCCTCCCCTTCAAAAGGGTGTACACTCCAGTCCTTTTACTGGCCACACTGAGGTAGCTTCAAACAAATTGGTCCAAGGAACCAAGAGGACTTTCACTTCAATTCCACAGAAGCAGTGTTAGCCCGAATGCCCGACTGCCGCCTTCTCACACTTTTCATGGCAGCTATATGGCGACTGTGAAAGCTACTGGTACAATCAACAGTGTGGACAAAAGGCACAAACTCAATTCGTAAAGTTTGATGACCCAACTGAGAGGTATGTTGGGCATAAGCAACAATCCCGCATTTGGGCCCACCGTGCCGCAGACTGCGCGCATGGCAGCAGTAGTAGTCCACTCACCCCATCTCATACTGGCGGCAACAGGCCTCACGGAAGTCTGTCACAGGCGACAGCTCGGAGTAGATCGGGTGACCCGCAAACCAGCGGTTGTTCAGGTCTGCCACCGCTTTTTCCGCGTCTTCCTCCCTGCGAAACTGCGGGAGCAAGGGTTACACGGGAATCGGAAGGCAGAGGTGAAAGGGGTGCGACGGGACTTTCCCCTCACCTTCACGTAGACGTTGCCCACAAGGTGGTCGCCAAGGTTATCGCACACATTCATCTCTTCAATCTCCCCGTACTGAAACAGAAAGCCAGGAACAAATGCAATCTCGACCCACAGCAGATGAGTGGACTAGACTGGGACCGTTCAGAGCTGAATCTCCGTTTAAGACTTGCAATGATACATCAGCAAAACCACTACTCTCGATGGAGGTTTCCAACCTTTTCGGTTTCCGAGCCTATACTCTTGTGTCAACCTTTTTGTGTTACACCATCAAGGCTAGCACAGCTCCCAGTGTCGCAGCTCCGCATTGCTGCACGAACAAGTGGCTCCATCGCGTGTCCCACTTGCGTGTGCTCTCATCCAAAGGAAATGCTAAACAACGTCATATTGCTGAGCGAGTAGCTTGGCCAGTATTGAAGAGCTGTGGAAACTATGCTAGAATTGAGAACATAGCACAAAAATGTCCATACGAAGTATAGGAAGGCAGGCAAGAAACACTCCCTTCTTACTGTCCTTGCTACAAAACAGTTTGCAAGCTAGAAATTACAACAGTACGAGCAGTAAGAGAAGAGGTGCGACTGTTGAGTGGGGGACACTAGCCAGAAAAAAGAATTTTTGCAAAAACTGTTGATATTGAAAAATGTTATATTTACATCCATTAACATCTAAAGAGTATTCCCAGAAAGTTTCACATGTTTACACTGTATGATTATTTTTTTATAAATTATTTTCGGTCCATCGATGCTAAAGAAAAGGTAGAGGTTCGAGCACTTTGAACACATTTTCCTCCGTTCCGCTTTCTGGCATAAATTTAACTTTTTTAGAAAAACTATCATTTGGTAACGGGACAAAAGGAAAGGTTCACTCATTGTTCCGGCGATTTTTTCAGTCGCTGATTTGCCTCAAAATCGGCTCAACAGACCAATACACGCGGCTGTACCAGTTCCCCAAGTATTGTTTGAAAAGAAAAACATTTTGCAGAGTTATTGAATTTTGAAAATTCGGTTTCATCGGGTTTTTTGCGCGACCTAAGAGTCTGTACCATTTGTGACGTCACACCACTGGAGCGCGTGCGGAAATTTGACTATTGGTTTGGCATCATCCTTATCTACAGTTTTCTCAATTGCTATCTTGAATTTTGAGAAAATAAATAGCATACCGTGAAATTAAAGTCCAGGTAGTCAGATAATGCAATTTGCTTGGGTAGCTCAAAAGACGGCCGGAGTACCTCTTTAAGCGGAATTTAATAGGTGATGCAGCTGTGGCATTCTTTTCTCCCTTTGTGGATGTCTTTCATAAAAGACATACCGTAAAGTTCCCAAAGAACCAAAAGAACCACCCAAAATGAAGAGATTAATGGTGAAAAACATGGGGTGGGCTATCTTTGGGGATGCCACAGCAAAACTTTATCGAAAGTTAATGATAAACACCCTGGCACTGGCTAAACACCATGTGACGTGGGAACTGATACCGCAGATCGTGGACACTGCAAATTCGCGTTTCACGATGCAATCACACGCAGGAATTCGCTACAAACTCCTGTGTCATGGGAAAGGATACCGCAGGTTGTGGACGCAGCAGATTCGCATTTCACGGTGCGAAAGACCCGCGGAAACCCGCCGAGAACTTGCATCTCACAGGAACGAACACCGTAAATTGCAGACGCAGGAGATTCAAGTTTTATGGTGAAATGAACACGCAGGAACCAGTTACAAATTTGCCTGACACGGGAACCGATATCGCGACAAGAACTACAAACTTGTACATTACAGAACTAATATGCAGATCGCGAATGCAGTAGAATCGTATTTCACGACGCGGGACCAACTCATGTGGAATCGAGATTGCACGCGCAGATTGCGGAAAAACGCGGGAATCCATTACAAACCTTACATTACGGGAACGGATACCAAAGGTTGCGGACGCAGCAGATTCGCATTTCACAGTGCAACATACATGTGGGAACAACTCGCGTGTTACGGGAGCCGATATCACGCGCGCAGATCGCGGACAAAAGTGCAGGAACCCGCAATGAACTCGCTTGTCAGGCGTGCCGGTACAGCAAATTGCGCGGTGACGTCCGACGGAATTGAGGGAGGGGTGGGCAATGTTTCGGAATTTTTATGTTAGATATTTAGCCAGGAAAACGGAATGAGCGATCTCTCGGGGCGAGCGTTCTCTAGGAACTTTATGGTAAAGGTTTTGTCAACAACATTAAAGGCAAGAAATTTATTTGATTTTTCAGCGCGATGTTAGCATAAAGTAAATATCTTTCTGAAAATTTTGTTTTCACAGCTGCATCCGCCGAGCATTCTGCCTCGTACCTAGTGAAAAAAATGTTGAGTATTACATTATTTTCTAACGACAGTTTTCCTAAACACTGTCAGTGTTCCTGATAAAAAGCCACTATAATTTATTTTACAATTTATGTACTTTGCAATGCATTCTGCCTCGCAACTGCCAGTATATACTGTAAATTTCAAATATATTAAGCCAAAGGTTCAAAGGTTGACCCTTATGGGTAGCGAGGATGTGAGACTCAGCTATGCATATATTGTGGCCAAGCTGAAAATAACCTTTACCAAGATATTGGGGGCATCGAGGGAACTTGGGTGGTTGAGAAACCCTGGCAGTAAACTGGGTACCCCTGCATTCTTTAAATCCTAATTTGAGAACCCCGGTCTAGAGATACAATGGTTCAGGCAACTACAGATTTTGCACGTCGTCCTACTAGCGTCTTTTTGTGCTTTACGGACTCCATAACATTAAAATGTCTCACTTTTATCCGCCTCGGTGACTCCCAAGGCAGAGCGACAGCCCACGGATTCCAAACTGAAGGGTTAAACTCCAGCCAAAGGGGCCCGCAACTCGATGAAGGCTCTTTGTCGTATAGGCGCCGTGTAACAGATTTCTGTTCCACGAATCAATCCTCGATCCCTCACTAGGCGCGCAAAACGCTTCCTTTGCATGACACAAAAGAACCCAAAATTGCATTTCACAATTTGTCTTTACCCCCAGCCAAAAAGACCATAGAAATGAGCTCAAGATCCTCACAAGGCACGAAAACGTTTAGACACCGCATGAAATATTAAAGGAGAAATACCAACCTTGTCCTCCAGCTCCACAAAGACATCTTCGAAGAAATTGTCAAAGTGTTCCTGCATTTCTTCCTCAGTCATGTTGGCAACTGCAAGCATGCAACAAACATAGTTATCAGGAGATGGTTATTACATTAAGTGCCCACTATGCTTGGCACAATAATGCTATACAGTCGCTGACCGATTTTTCAGACTCTGAGGGGTCCAAATAATCAAGCAGTCCGAAAAATTGATTTCAGCCAAAATATAAAATTTCGACACATATTACACTGTGTATTGGCCACTTTCTATTTGCTTGATGCTAATTTTTAAGTTCTTCGCGCAACTTCCGCTTTATATAGTTCACCTTTTACTTGTTTGTTGATCTGTTTGATCACGGTACTGCACTTTGTCAGCGCCTTTGTTGGAACAAAGAGCGAAGTTGAAGTTGGTGCCATTTGGCACTATTTGTAGACAATGTTTAGTCCACTAAGTTTGCTTCAATAATCCTATCGGCAAAAAACCTTCGCGCTCAGAGACCACACGAACAGCAGACGGCCGCTCTTCTCGCGGTCGCACTCGAGAAACACGGACCAAGAGAAGAACCGGAAGGGCCATAAGAATGGGCAGACGGCAACCATGTTGGCTATAGCAGAACCGGAAAACCGACTACAGCCTCAACCCAGCTTGTTTATTGCGCAGGACATGAAATCGAGGCTACAGAGCAAAATCAGAAACAACAAAAACGGCGGTGACTAAGCTCGCGGCGCTATCGCAACAGCTGTTAACTGAAGAAATCATACAAATTAAAATATAAAGCAATAAGCTTTGTGGCGTCCAAAATTTTTGGTCCATGTTATACAATAATTCTTAGGGGTGAGTGACAGTTCGGCGAAAACATCCGAATAATCAGTTGGCGACTGTAGTCAGTGACAGAATGAGAATGGCAGTGAATCTCCTTGGGATGCGGGACCTCTGGCACGCCCATTGCCCTTCACGGTACTCTCACTGGGCTCCAGGCTGACAAGACACATAAGTGCAATCCAAGGTAGGGCGACTCCAAGACCTCCCTGCCGTCCTCAACCCATCAATGGCTCTATGCTGTCAAGACCACTTATAACGAAGCCAACAAGAACCGGAAATCATTTCACTATATGCGCTTCTTTGTTATATCTAAACTCCATAAAAATAATGCATTAAAAAAAAACAAGGGAGATAAGACTGGTTGTTACGGGCACACGTTTACCCTGCCTGCATAAAGCGGTTGAGGTTTCCGTGCATGCTCTCTCTGTTAGATTGAAGCTGCTTCTCGCCAACTGCGAGAACCTCTGATCGAAAGAAGATCCTTCGAGCTACATTCGGATCGTGTCGACAGCTGCAACGACCACCGCGAGGTACGCCGGCGGATGACGGCGTTCTTTACATTTATGCGCACTACGTCAAGGATGGCGGCACGCTTTTGTTTCAAGGAGATTGCCTTCACCTTCTCCGTCAAGGTGCCGGGACTCGCCATCTTTGAGTGGTAAAGAGTTGCCGATTCGTCGTTTGAGCGAAGCACGACTTTCGTGCAGAGAGCGACCACACCGACTTGAGACGCCGACACAGAATAAGAAGCAAACAAAGAACGCGCACGGCACAGGTTTGTGCTCAAGGGCTCAAGTTTGTGTTTCGTCGGTACAGAGAGCATAAATTTAAGAGGGGGCAACCGCTCGGTTCGGGTCCCGTAAGAAAGCATAGTTTGCGTGCGACAGAACAGATACAACTGGAATGTTTGTTTCATTTTATGTTGATTTTTCTACGACTTCATACACTCAGCCGTGTCAATCCTACAAAAGTCTTAGCTGGCTAAAATATTTGACCACACAGGATAGCCGAAATGCATGGGTATTCCCGGCTCACGACATGAAATTCAACGAGTCTCATAAATCAAACATATATTGTACGCGCCCTACGGTGCTACGTTATACGAACAAGATATGAGAAAGGTCTCGAATAACACAGCATATTCAATATACAGTGTCGAGGATAGTCACTTCAAGACAATCGGACGGAATACGGCTTGTTTTAAAGCACGTTTTAAAAAGCAGCTTTTTTTTTTTTTTTTTTTTTTTGCAGCAAAGCAAATGAACAAACATTATCCCAGACCCATCCTCATCAGCTATTTTTCTCGGAGACCGAGAACATAGCAGGTGTGCTCGTAACAACCAGTCGGAGATTATCTCAACGGAAATAATCCTCGAAAGAACGTCGAATGGCCCAAGTCGAGGGCTGCTTGATGTTCGCTTTCTTCGTTCGTTTTCTGCGAAGGCTGAGCACGCTATGAGCCCTGGTATTCCCTGGTTCTCACAGTGGAAGATAACTACTGAAAAGGGTAAGCATCCTTAACAAACAAATAAAGTAAAAAGTCTCAAGAAAAAAAAAGTGACATCGAAATGCACAATGCACGTGGGGAGTCGCGCTGACTGGATTTCCACAGCTCAGGCGGGTGGCAGAAATTTCTGGCTGATGGGGGTCGCTCGAGTTGCAAAATGGTGGTGGCCAGAGCGCTCTGTTTGCAAAGGTCTATAGGCTCTCTACCATTAGCCGCATATCGAGGAGCCATCTGGTGGTGCCGCTTGCAACTAAGGCGATGAGAGGACTTCAACTGGCAGCTGCGACGTGCGCGGTGTCCACACCTCTATGGAGTATTCACCTGCGGCCTATGTGCAGGTTGCATGCGGTGCATTCTGGATGCATCGCCATCTTTGGGTCATTGACAGCAGACAGCCGTGCCCACTACCAGGACCAGCCGTACCTACGCCACGAATCTTTCTCTGGTTTCGGTGACACTGTAATTTGCAACGCCACCATGATGTCATGCGTGATGGTTGGCTGCTGCACAAGTTGTAGTCGAAGAAGAAAAAGAGGAGAGCAAGCTTGCGGACTCCCTTTCCTTCAAGATTCCGAGAGCCCGAACACACGGGTGTGAGAAGGCACGGTCACTCTCTGTGAGATGGTGACGCAAATGGCTTGCACAGAAAGACAAGTACCGAGTGTGTACAAGGCACTTCCTCTCGGGTAAGTGTCGGCACATTTGCTTTCGTCGGACATCAGCGATAAGATCATCCCCAAAACTTCGACTGTTGCCTGTCGCTGCTGCTCCATCGTGACACGGGTCGCTTATATATGGTTTCGACGGCCCAAGCAACAGCAGTTACTGTGACGTGAAAAAGGAGAGCACAATGAAAGCATGATTCTTATTGCCTGAGCAGTGGCAAGTAAAGGGCAGCAAAAACAAACTCATGAACGAAGATTTTTTCGATGCCGGCTTGACACTCACTTTTGTGCTCATATTAGAGTTTCTTGAGCATGTTTTTTGTCATGGTTAAACTTTCGCCACAACTAGGCCTAAAGTATGAAGCGATTCTTCCAGACAAAGCAACGCGACAGGACCTGCTGTTGCTCGGTCCATCGAAACCATGTGTAAGCGACGCATGTCACTATGAGCAGCAGCGACAGGCAACGGGCGAAGTTCTGTGGAAATCTTACCACTCATGTCTGACGAAAGCAAACACTGCCGACACTTCCCCGAAGAAGAAGTGCCTTGAAAACACTCGGTACTTGTCATCGGCTCGTCGGGGTCTTTCCGGTTGATGCGTGCAAGCCATTCGCGTTGCCTTCTCGCGGACAGCAACCGTGCTTTCTGCACTTGTGTGTTCAGACTCTCGGAATCTTAAAGAAACGGGAGGAACGCAGCTTGCTCTCCTCTTTTTTCTTCTTCAACTGTGACTTGATGCAGCAGCCGACCATCACACATGACAGCATACCGGCACTGCCAACTCCGGTGTCACCGAAACCAGAGAAAGATTGGCGGCGTAGTGTGGCTGGTCCCGGTCCAGCCGCGCAGGCATGGCTGTGTGCTGTCAAGGACCCAAAGATGGCGATGTACCCAGAATGCACCGCACACAACCCACACGTAAAAGGCCCGTTCACACTCTTGCGACCAAGTACAGCCGAGAGAGACAAGACCGGTTTTAATCCTCTTGCGACTTCTTAGGACCGGGCGCTGCTGCTGCGGAGCTGGTCCTAAGACGTCGTAAGAGGATTAAAACCAGTCTTGTCTCTCTCGGTTGTACTCGGTTGCAAGAGTGTGAGCAGACCTTAAGCCAAAGGTGAAAGCTCCATCATATATCTTACACCATGCTCAATGGTCACTGACAAGTGAGAATGGGAGTGTGTCTTCCAACACACACGCTTTAGTCCTTTCGCTCTGCTTTGGCTGCGCACGCTCGAAGTGAACTAAACAGTGAGGCGTTGTCACAGGCAAGAAGCTTGTGCAGGAGGCAAGACAATTGAAGCCCCTCCCTTCCATTCTAACCTTGTCAGTGACTATAGTTACTCATCGTGAAAGCATTACTCGGAATTGTACGAAACTTCACTCACGATGGGAGCCGTCAGCTGTCTGCGCAGAATTTTGGGGGTTGTGGTACAGATTCTGCAGCAGTACAGTCTGAAAGAAAGAAAGGTCGAGAAATAAACATTACAAACCAGCTCGAAAACATAAAGGTCGTAGTTGTGTCATAGGTGGGAGTTGCAATTTGTTTCCGCGGGTGTTATTTACATGCAGAATTCAAATGACGACAACTACGTCGCAGACGGTTCAGGCCTACTAAACCCCGCGCCAACGCGCCAACAGCGCTATGCTGCATTGCACCCACCTGACTGAACGTTGGCTTGTTGTGAATTCGGGAACATCTGTCTCCATGTCGACAAGCTCCGATCTTGAAGTAAAATGAGCAGTTGACTCTGCGAAAGGACAGAACAGCAGGTTACGAGACGGAACAAAAATTGTGAATAAAGCAAAGCTCTGTCGAGCGTTGCCGATGGACGCAGCAAACATTACATCCATAAAAAGCGCGTCAAACACTCGAACAAGATATACGTTGTAAAGATTCGGTCCGATTTCAACACAAACTTCCTAACTAGTAAAGATAAGCGAAGCATAGAAGATTAGGGACCAAGCTATAAACAAGATAAAGCCGCGAGCACCATATTAATATGGCCGAAACGTATCGAACCTTCTCGACCACGTTGTGGCGCAATTAACAAACCGAACAAAACATTGCCGATATACTTGTCATTCTCGGATATAGAACAAAATACCTCGATTACCATAACGCGGGTCGTATGCGAAAGAGATTACTTACTTGTCTTTCTCGGTGCCGAAAATCGACGCCAAATACTCAGCCATCTTTAACGAAAAACCGCTTCCTTAACCAGGGCCCGTCAAGGGAAAGCAAAGAAAGTGGAACTGTTTGTGGCATAGGTGGCGCCATATGCCCAAACATTTTGACTTTTCGGCAGAGACCACTGCCCCGCTTGGTCGCTACGGCGGCGGCAGCTGCAGCGCAGAGCAGGAAAACCTGGCGCGTGACCGGACGGCCATCTTGCATCTAAAGAAATCGCGTCTTTGAAGCGTTGCGGAGAGCTGGCGGCGCGCATTGAGAGGCGTTTCTTTCATCGTTCGTCGTCATTCGCCGAAAAGTTCTTTAACCTGAATACCAGTGCGCCATCTCGGGACGAGTCGGTCCCGGCACGTGACTTTTTCTGGTAGGTTCTAGTAGAGGCGCTATTATGGTGAGCCGTAGTACGTTCAATTTACGGAGTACGCAGTTAGCGCGGAGGCTGTGGGTGTCGGATTTGTAGCGTCTGCTTGTCATTCTTTTGCCCTGTATTTACGGAATAGGCAGAGCGCGGAAGCGGTGAATGTCGGACTTGTAGCGTCTGCTTGTCGTTCTTTTGGCTTGTATTTACGGAGTAGGCAGTGAGCGCGGAGGTGGTGGGTGTCAGTCTGCTTGTCGTTCTTTTGCCTTGTATTTGCGGAGCAGGCAGTGAGCGCGGAGGCGGTGGGTGTCGGATTTGTAGCGTCTGTTTGTCGTTCTTTTGCCTTGTATTTCTCGACCGCTACGGATAGGGCTTGAAATGTGGAATTTTAGAACTAAAGCACTTCTTTGCGGTGCACCTACGTCGTTGTGAATCTCTAGGGGGCTTCGCAATGTAAGTCGAGCGGCTCGCTCGAAGCAGCGTCTCAGCAGAGATCGACTGTCTCAAGAAAGCGCTGTCAAAGGTAGCGTTCAATCTTAAATCACGTCTCACGCGCTCCAACCTTGACAGTGCTTTCTTACGTCCGTCTCAGCTGAGACGCTGCATTCGAGCAAGCAGGCCCCGGGCAGCGGCCCTTCCGCGCGCTTTAGTTTTCTCTTCCGCGAGCTGATTGCAAAAAAATGAAGAATCTTTCTTCTGCGGAAGCGCACGAGAGCAGCAGACGCCGTCATTGCGATGTCTTCGGCAACGAGAAATGATTTAGCGATGCGAGGCGTCCGCCCGAAAATTCGGAAGATCCTACATAGAAATGAAAACGAATCATAACTCTCCCTCCTGCTGTGCTAGTGGGATATCAACTTACCTTGTTGAGGCAGCTTCATATTGTCGCTGCGAGTAAAGCCTAGATACACTTGTTTCGTAAAGTGTTTTAAATCACCTTTTATTTACATTAGAACCACTTCGAAAGTTAAAACAATATACGCAACACTTATTTACAGCATAGCTTGATTTGCAACACAACATTGACTTGTAAAATAGTTTCGGTGCCCCTTTCAGACGGACAAAATAATTACAAGGTTGACAGAAGACATGGTAATCAGTGAGGCTCCGCTCGAAATCCTCGGACTGGAAGTGCGCCGAGCACATCACGCTATTTTTTGAGGGGTCCAACCGCTTCCCCTAAACCCATCGGTTGCGACACACGCCGTCTCGGGAAACTGGGAGCCTATTCGGAAGCGATATATATTAATTTTGAAGTTCCATCAGCAAAGGGTGTACGCACTCACAGATGAAACGAAACACCAGTGGGCGACTTCTTCGACCGCTCGGACCGATTACTGCAATTTCTTACACTACACAATCCCATCGCGGTTAGGAAACTCCAGTAGACGATGCGTCCACAAAATCAAGCGCGACCGCCGCGAACGCAAACACTTTGCAAGGTGACTCTTCGATAGAGACTACACCTTTGATGTCGTTCTCCGTCGTCAGAACTGTTGTTCAGGCGGTGCTCTGCGTTATCACGCGGATTTCACGCTTCGGTGGTTCGCAGACTCCGCATCTCGACGATCTCGGGCATCGCCGCGCGTCGCTCCTCGGTCGGCTCCGTCCGTCTTAAAAGTTAAACGCCAAAACAACAGGACCGACAGGACCAACCCGCCGTCTTTCCGCCCGGCAGTTTCGACGGCTACGTAGCTCGTAAATCCCACCGAACGAGGTGGAATTTTAGAGTATACCTCCAACCGGCGCACTTCCGGGCCGACTTTTTTTATGACTAGGCTTCAAGAAAATCACGTGATGCCATCCAGAGGCACCCAGCCCGACTCGATAGCCCTCATTGCAGTGACGTCATGGGAGGGGCTCTCCGGCCTTGCTTGGGCCAAGGTGCGCAACACAACGTTGTTCGTCACCTCCTCGCTTTTGTATGTACGTTTTTGTGTCCAACCACTGCGACAAACGAAAGAAAAGAAAATGATATCTGCAGTTGCTGAAGTCACTAGAAACTTGATGTCGATGATTAAAACTAATTTGGACATAAAGAGAGGTATGTATTTACAGCTGCAAGCAAATTAATATCGTCAAAACAAGAAATTATATTGTGTGTGTGTGTTGGTGGAAAACACTTGCCATTAAAAAGAGAATATGTGGATCGCAAGTTCGTCTGCTATCTTGTGGAGTGGCTGCGGTGACGTCAGAATGCCGAACTTTGATTGGCTGTGGTTGGGAGAATGACAATCGGAGCCAATCAGAGCTTGGCATTCCGACGTCATCCTATGCAAGAAGCAGACGAAATTGCGTTCCACCTTGTTTTCTTTCATGCTGACAAGTTCGTTTCACTGAATAGATGCTACTGGGACCCACAATTTGGGGTTTACTATCGGTGATCAAACAACATTTCATCGAAACACGTTTTAGTGAACGGGCACGGTTCATCGAAGCTTGATTTAGAGAAAGCAGAGCCTCAGTTTAGAGAAATGCAATTTATAAAAAGGGGACGCTGCTTAAAAAAAAAGACTCCCCTACTTTGCACATGTATCTTTGGGACAAGTGTTAATCCCTACCCCTGTTTACGCCGCTTCGCGGCGACTGGCCTGCGGCGGCTCATTACAAAAAAAAATGTTAACCACGGCCAAATTCGCTGAAAGGAAGCTCATCGCCATTCTCTTTAAACTAAGCTTCTCTATGAGGCGATTCGATAAACTGGGGTTGGTTTGGCAAAACGAAGAAAATAAATTGTAAGCCAATTGATTTTATTTGGTTTCACTTCCATTAATCTTTTTGTCATATTAAACACCACAATTTGATAATTCAATGAAACAAGGGCTGTGCTGTACTTTTGACTAAACTGTGAGCTCACATTTTCCAGTGGCAATCAGTTCATCGAACAACGCTTCATTGACAGTTCGTTCCATCGACCCATCTTGCGAAATTTTGTCGACAGCTTCTTCCCATGCATATTGCCTCGACCACAAAGGTTTCTGCTTGCCATGATCTGTTCGCCCCCTTTCCAGTGTTCACTCTGCCAAAGTGAAGAGTGGATCCGAAACCTGCAACAGACCAGAGTTCACCAAACCCTTGGCGGTTCCCACAAGGCTTACCGTTATCCCGGGCTCCGAAATTATAATCCATCAAAGCGAGGGGTGACCATGCATAGCGCAGTGCGTCTCCAAGTTTCAAGATTAGGTCTTGCGGCTTTGTTTTCGCTGTATCGGGGCTACTGGTGTGGTCCAGTATAGTTCTGGTATACATGGCTTGCACATGACGTGATCCAAAGGGCGCTCCGAGGGCCACCAGAGAAGAGGGGAACAAGGAACTCCCCTCTTACAGGACCATCTTGTGCACCTCCCAAATTTACCCAAAGGTCACAATTCTCCTCCCAGAAGACTTAAGATGATCAACCAGTCACTCAAAATTCCTACAAAAACAGCTTCCTTCTCCCTTTCATGGTTGCCAAAAGTATGCGATGTGACGTCAATGCAAGCCACGTATACCTCCAACAAAATGAAATGAAGTCAATAATCCAATCCACCTAGTAAAAAAAAGAAAAAAAAACCTGTCCATAAATTGTTACAAGAGTATGTGTCCACCAAACGCAAGTGGCGACGAAAAATTGCCCGCGAAAAGTGTTTTCATGAAGCAATACGAGCTCCATATTTTTCTGTTCGATTAATAAATGCGCCACTTACAAGCACCTCCGCAGTAAACTTAGTTAATGCGGTCCCTTCAAATGGCCATTGAGCCATTGGGTCCACGCCATACGTAAATTGAGCGCGACCGCTTATTTAAAAGCTAACTTGCAAAACTACTGAACTTGATTAAGAAGGCAAACGAGACAACCAAAGCTTACCAAAACACGTCTCTCCGCTCATAAAACGAGGCACGAAGAAAACGAGAGGGACTGATCACCTGCACAACCAAGCTCTACCCCAGCAGATGGCACAATCTCTCTATACTCCACTTCATCTTTCGATGACAAGCCATCAGCTCCCATGGCTCATCATCAGATCGTCATCGGCTATGAAGGCTCACAGCATCTGCTGCGGTCCATATGAGCCGATTCAATACCGTGCGAGTGCATCACGTCACTATGTGCCCCGCCCATCGTAGTGCCACCCAACCAGGCCCCGCTACGCTCGCACAGCGTGGGACTGGTTCCAATGACTCCTAGCACGCTCTGCAGTTAATCGTAAGGTTAAGCTTAGTATGGTGAGTAAACAACAGCTCATCCACATCTCCTCTCCCCTTTCTTAAGGCCAAGTCTTTGGTGAACGACCGGTGAATTTCTGGAAGTCGCAGGAAAGACAGTCATTGCTACGACTAACAGCCGACACCACCAAAGCATGGTATCGCTAAGCCGATAGGCAGTGGAAGCTAGTACATGCTTGTTGGACCAGTCAACCATTTGTCTTGTGCCACACAACCACTTGCACATAATCAAGAGCTGAGAGCAGGGTCGGGCGATAAGAGGTAGGTGGACGATCAGTCCAGCAAGCACATGTCTTCCACCAGCATCTCGGCTTAATCGTGGGGAACGGCAGCATCTCTTCAGAGCAATCCTTCAATCGAAACTCGGCGTCATGATGTCATTGCAACCTTCTTGCCACAGACACAAATCCGAATAATTTTGACACTGTCTTGACGACACATAAAAAAAGTAAAAATAGCAGATCACAAAAGAGAAACTCCAAGGATAATCTTCAGATTCTCCTTCGAGTTTGAAGATACTATGATTGCTTCCAGTCCAGCGGTGTTACTGCTCCCAGCTGCAAATGCAACTGTGTCTTAGCTACGATGCAAGCAGCTATTGGCACACGCAGAAACAAATAAAATGTAGATTTATTGGAATCACTCATGTGCACTTAGCATCATCAACCATACCTGTAACAGACAGGCTTTTTGTCATTTTAGATTCTGCACACATTTCACTGATTTTACAGTCATCCAATAAGCAGGAACAAAGAATGAACAACATGTACCATGATGCGGAGATTCCTTTACTGTCCACCTTGTCAGGGTTTGGTCCCAAAGCTACCTTCCATCGGGCTCAAGTGTGTGCTGTGCATGCACAAATTGCAAGTTCTGAAATACAGTGACACTGCATCAAATCAACTCCTCAGTATAGTTAGCCTAGAAAGTGTACTTTACTGATTAGTTTCACCAGGTGAAATTTCAACTCTGACTCTGGAAAATGTTAGCACTAATTCCCCACCCCCTTCCCATATGGTTGGTTGGTCTGCAGGAGGTTCCAGGGGCAAGACATGTTGGGGATGGGGGGAGCACACATAGTATTACCGTATTACACTGAAGAAATATTGCTGATAGTATAGGTTTGTTAATTTTGGTGAAAAGTTTTGAACTTTTGGTCAAATTATATGTGGCAGTTCCTGAACTACATGAACTAGTTCAGCTTGTTCAGCCAATTCAAACAGACATAACTTATGTCAAAATTCCAACAGATGTATGGTTTGTATAGAAACACAAGGCCCATTCATGAGTCACTAAACATTCATGCTAACATTTCAGCCTCTAATGGAAAATGATATAGAAATACACCACATACATTCAGTTAGAAGTGTTAGAAAAGCAGTCACCAGTGTTCCAAATCAGGAATGAAAATAAATCCTCCTGTTTTGTTTTCCACCATCCCTACATCCCCGTTTTCCATGCCTTCGACCTCCAAGCCAACATGCCCATATATATATATATATATATATATATATATATATGTATATATATATACAGGGTGTTTCAGAGAGCTCAAATCGCTCCTGCAAAAACTACTCACCGCAGCGAAAAAAGGCTTGTGTCGTTTTGGTCCTGGGCCAGGGGCCCATTTAGGAAAGTTCTTAAAGTCCGGGATAATTAAGTTGTTAATTATTTTTGCGTAATTAACTTTTTTAATTTTGTGTTTAAGGGCAGGGTTTCAATTAGAAAATTGCTCAGCATCGTCGAAAAACACAAAATCAACAAATTACAGAACGATGGAAGGCATGCGAAGCATTTTACGGCTTTCTGAAAAACCGTACGAATTCGACATGTTTTTAAGTTTCGGTTTGTTATCGGAGCCCGTCTCAGCCCCGGCGGCACCGCGCCCCGTGGAGAGATAGTGCAACCAGCCTCTGCTGCGTCGCGCGATGACAGCGCAGCAGAGGTTGGTTGCACTATCCCTCCACGGGGCGCAGTGCCGCCGGGGCCGATATGCGCTCCGATAGCAAACCGAAACTTAAAAACCCGTCGAATTTGTGCGGTTTCTCAGAAAGCGGTAAAATGCTTCGCGTGCCTTCTATCATTCTGCAATTTGTTGATTTAGTGTTTTTCGACGATGCTGAGCAATTTTCTAATTGAAACCATGCCCTTAAACACAAAATTAAAAAAAGTTAATTACGCAAAAATAATTAACAACTTAATTATCCCGGACTTTAATAATTTTCCTAAATGGGCCCCTGGTCCAGGACCAAAACGACACAAGCCTTTTTCGTTGCGATGAGTAGTTTTCGCAGGAGCGATTTGCCTGAGTTCTCTGAAACACCCTGCATATACTACAGTTGAACCTCGATTTAACGAAGTAAACCGGGATCCGCTAATTATTTCGTTAAATTGGGAACTTCGTAAAATCGAGGAAGGGAGACCTTACGCATAGGCTGCACAGGAATCTGAATTTGTTCGTTAAATCTGGGAAATTCGTAAAATCAAGTTTCGTTAAATTGAGGTTCAAGTGTATATGTATACAGAGTATTCCATGTAACTTGAGCCAAGGTTTAAAAATATTTTGGTGCATTTTAGGAAGACGAAACCAAACGAATAAGGTTGTTCATTGTTTGGAGCAAGTCAGGCTAATTTTTGTATTTTTCTCAATTAACTAATTAATTAAGATTAATTACTTAACTTTTGAAATATTCAATTTAGAGCAAAAGTTCCAATGACAAAGTTGTAGAGCGTCCTCAGAAACATCCAATTCAGTGGTTTTTATCAAGAAACCTCTAACACGGTTAGTTTTTCCAGGCTTCAAAAAAAGTGCCCGAATTATAAAAAAAAACACAAAAAAAACGCGAATTTGTTAACAGTGCCTAGTCAGCAGTGCTCTATTCAGCATGCAGGCCTAGTTTATTCAAGCCATGGCTGAGAGCGCTGCAATACAAGGTGCACATCCGCAAAGTCACACGTTTTTTTTCATAATTCGCAAACTTTTTTCGAAGCCTCGTAAAAAAGTGTTAAAGTTTCTTATAAAACCACTGAATTGGATGTTTCTGAGGACGCTCTATAACTTTGTCATTGAAACTTTTGCTCCAAATTGAATATTTCAAAAGTTAATTAATTAATCTTAATTAATTAGTTAATTGGGCAAAATACCAAAAATAGCCTGACTTGCTCCAAACAATGAACAAACTTATTCGTTTGGTTTCGTCTTCCTAAAATGCACCAAAATATTTTTAAACCTTAGCTCAAGTTACATGAAATACCCTGTATAGTATATATATATGAAAGCTTCAGTGATTGCATTACTATTACAGCAGAGTCAGAAGCACGTTCCCAGGTTCATCCAGAAACAATTTATAAATATCAATAAACTGAAACATTACAAACCGTAAATGCAATGTTGCATTGTATGCAACATTTCAATGGCACACCTTTTAAAAACTAACCAACACCAATTTCCTGTGGTTTGTTTTTTAAAGACAGCCACATAAGGTTCCTTTGTAAATTACTTTCTTAATTTCGGTATCCAACTTCAGATTGGTTTAGTGCATGCATATAGATTGTTTTCATCGTGGGCAGCGCCATTTTTAATATTGCAGCACCTCCTAGAGTGTGCCAAATTCAGTGGCCACACTGGGTTGGGGCGGAAGCTGACCTTCTTAGAAAATATTAAGGTAGGCTAGTTGGTTCAACATAGTGAATGCTGAATGTTGAATACTGAAATACTGAACAACACTGTACAACACTGTATCGTCTACTTCAGGTCCTCGTTTGTTCCTTTGCAATTCATCTGCCATCGATGTGTGAAAGTGATGGTGCCCGGTAAAATACAGTTTCATGACTACCATCCAAGTCTCTCTCCTGCAAATTCTGAATATGACACTTTAATATTACACTTAGGGTTAAATAGAAGAAAAAAATGCAAAAGTTCAAACGTTACACGCAGTATGAGGACAGCCGTAACCAATTTTACTGATTCATCGCAGGCATCCATGAGGACAGCCGTAACCAATTTTACTGATTCATCGCAGGCATCCAGACAAGTATTCAAGATCGACATGCAAAGAATCAATGTAATTGCTAGAAAAAATTTTAATTAGGTACTTGTTTAACTCCAACCCAGCAAAAAGGAAAGTGTGTGGCAGCCCTTTCCCACTCTCTCACCCTCCTTCAGTAAAACGGTCTATATGTGGCAGTCATACCAGCTCTTAGAGCATTGTATGACATCCACCCATGTTGCTGTCCATAATTAGAAAGCAAATTCTGAATATGACACATCAATATTACAGTCAAGGTTAAATAGAAGTAAAAATGCAAGAGTTCAAACGTTACACACAGTACAACAAGCACAGTCGTAACCAAATTTCCTGATTCATTGCAGGCACACAGGCAAGTATTCAAGATCAACATGCAAAGAGCCAATGCAATTGCTAGAAATTTTTTTAATTAGGTACCCATATGTGCAAATTATATACCGAGCGAGCGTGCAAAATACATCCTCCTAAACACTCGTCCTTTATAATCACTTATTGTTAGTGAGTTTGTTAGTGAAAAATATTTAGTAAGTATGTTAAAACAATCAGCAAAAGTAACAATCTTAATTTTGAGGGCAGAGGTAATAAATATGCAAATAGACCAACTGTGCACCATTAACAAGAAACTATGAGTAATAGTTTCAACTCTTATGTCTTATAGGTCAAAGCTTTAGTACTCATTGTTCTATGTCTGACCACGCAGAAAGGAACAAAAAGGTGACAAGTTTATACTCCAAACATCCATAATGCAGGTGAAGCAGTGGAGCAGCTCTGTCCAGAGAGTCACCATTACACAAACAACCAATCACTGAAGTCTTTTCCCGCTTGGCCGGCAAGCAAAATGAACCACATTAATGATATAGACACTGGATCATACCATCAAAAATAGAAACCACCTCTACATTCAGTCAAAACATTCCAGACACTGGGCATAGCACAAGGCTGACGGGCCAAATTTCATACACACCCTCTATCGATACCATGGGAAAGACAGTTTTCCACACTGCTTGCACACTACCAAGGATCAATATGAAAAGCAGTCTTTCACTTGCTGAGTGTTCTACAATACAGAAAGAAACAAAGACTAGCCCTTTCCTTTGATGTCATGCGGTTTCTACATTGGCACCTTGTGCTCAAAGTCATGCCCAGCAATTATTCGTATGATTAAGGCGGAGAAGCTGCGCCTGATTCCACACAAAAAGTCACATTGCACACCATGCATTACACACCAGAAGTAGGCTGCATCGAGCCCTCTTCTCCCTTAGCAGATGGTACAACGAACGCCACAGGTGCTAACTCATGGTACTTTCGTTAGTTGAGCCTATATGTGCTAAGGCCTGGTTATGAAAAAGGAGCTCACATTGTAAGCCCTCTCAGTACTCTCAAGTGAAGGGCAATCTAAAGAACAATTAAAGAGCACATGTCATAGGCATCAAAAGATTTGTTTTGGACACCTAAGTTTGTATCACAGGTTCTGCGATAGGCACATATAGGCCCAATGAGTGGACATTTACCGAGAGTTGCACAAAACAATGAGACGCCAGAATGTGTAGAGAAAAGCAAGAATTCTTCATTTCCCCTCCTCGACTGATTAAAGTCCCAAACCGCACCAGAGATGCTTGCCAACAGCACCCTACCAATGACCGCTAACTGTGCCTGTATGTGCCTATCACATACATATCTTTCACACTCAAGGTGGAAGCTTCTTGGTGCCTAAACACCCAGCCACTTACAACGATTGCTCACAAATGAGGTGCACGAATGCAAACAACTTCTTGCCTCTCCAGCCCCAAATTTGCACCGCCTGCACTCTGACCCTGTTGCGCTACGACGACGACAGCGAGTTGGCGTGGCGTGTGAACTTGAGGAGCATGATGTATGTGTCCGGACTGTCCGTCCCCGCATAGTTTGGGCCTCGCTGTTTCCTGGCATGCCTCGCCGGAGGCCCCGGGCCGGAGTGCTCAGGGGCTGGAGCAGCCCCGGAGGAAGGGCGCCACGCACCGCGTCATAGAGCCTGGCTGTGGAAGCGGTCACAAATCGTCCGGGTCGTCGTCTCTGTCTCCCGTGGGCACCTCCAGCGTCGTCATGGACATGATGCTCCCGCCCAGCTTCTCCATGCGCCGCTGCTCACACTCCAGCACGAGCCGGTTAAGTTCCAGACGCACTGTAGCCAACCAGCTGTTTCAGGTCGCACACAAACTTGTGGACAAACCGCTTCCCGTGCACCTGCAAGTGAGCACAAGGGTGTGCAGATGGGGCTTTTAACAACACGGGGGTAAGGATGCAGGCTCACGCCATCACGCCCGATTCAGACACCAAAAAATGTGGATGCAGTAAGGTCAAGAGCAGCTGTCATTCGTGCCTTTGTTTAAATTTGCTACACGTTCTCGCTGTTTACAGTTATCTTGTCCCTCATACACAAAGTGTCATCTGAAGAAATAGAAAAAAAGGAAAAAAAAGCTCACTGGAATTAAAGAGATGATTCCTTTGAATAACATTATTTATTATGGCGGACGTCGGGTAGAGAGCATGAAGCGATAATTAGCAAATTAAATGCCTAAAGTCTACTAATTACCTTTCTTATTTACTGTTTCATGTGTCAGCCCAATGTTCTCAAATGAGAAACACTTCAATTCAGGAAGTAGTAAAATGAAAACTGACGGTGCTCGTGTAAATTGGCACAGGCACCAAACTGCATGCACCACTGCATTGGGCCTAGCCGACGGCGGTGATGCGGCAACGCGAGTTGCCAACGCAAGTGCGAAGCAAGTAGCCATTGTTACGAGGCCTGCCAGCAAAGTGGTCATAAATATTCTTGGACACGCAAAACATTAATCCATACATCGATCGATCAAATCACTAGTGATCCGCAGTGTCAGTTCCCACGTCATGCGAGTTCGTAGCTGGTGACTGCACCTTTGTTTTCGTTTCTTCATAAATGTTGATCTGTCTTACCCGGGAAGACCCGACATTTTATTGTTTAAGCAAGATGGCCGATCGCTATCAATTGGCCAGCGCCGCGCTTGACCTCGGCGCTGGCCAATCGCAGTGCGGTGCTGGCCGATATCGGCAGCCGGTGATCTAGCCAATTTTCTCGCCGAGTGCCCAACTTACAGCCCCTGGTAGATGGTGCCAGTGTGTTGACACTCGAACATGAACGCAAGCGTGTGAACCAGCCTAGGTCAGGCGGCAGAGACTGCTGACCTTGGCAATCATGTCGCCGTCGTAGTAGTAGCGCAGCGCCCGGCTCCAGTTTCTCGTAGTTCATGGTGGGTTTGTTCTTGCGCAGCCCCCACAGCTGGGCCACCATCTCGGGGTTGTTGAGCTTGAACTCCCCTCGTCCCCGATCCACTGGATGTACTCCCGGCTGTCCCGCTCCGTCAGCATCTCCAGCAAGAACTGCCACAGCTGGATCTGGCCATTGTTCCCTGCGCCCAGAGAACGGCTCTCTTGAATCTCTACTCCCGCCCAAACACAGGAACAAGCACCAAATTTCCATAGCATCCTAATTCTTCTGGCAAGATGTATGCTAAAAGAAAAACAAAAAACTTGTGATTTATTAAGTAAGTACTAAAGAAATGTGGGAGCAGGTGGTGCCCATTAAAATGTGGAATAATAGTACCCAGCGTAGAGTAAAACCCTCGATTTTTGCGTCAAAATCGAGAAAACTGTTGCTCTGGGTATGGAATATCACTGTACAAAACCACACCCTATGAAGTTAGAACGAGTGGCAGACTCTTTTATATCCTTATGAGCGTGGTTGTGAACAACTTAGAGCAGTGGTTCTCATATGGGGGTCTGCAGACCCTTTCGGGTCCCTGAAGGCCTTCTTGGGGTCCCCAAAACCCTCGACTGTCAATCAAACCAAGCAATAAAACCTTTTCATTTTTTAAAATTATCAATGTTGGTTTGTTTTACAAAAGGTAAATAGATTAAAGTATATGCGCGAGTGGGTAGAGTCGATTATTCTCAGTTTCTGAGCTTCATAGTTGGCTTTCACGTATTTAGTTTTCCTTACTTCTTACAAAACACAACCCCTCTCCCCGGGTGGATGAGGGTCTTCGCTGATCCAGAACCATTCAAACAACTGGTTTCATGTAAATAGAAACCCTGCTCGATTCCCTTTGACCTTAGGGACGAAGTCTGTACACACAAAATGTGTTGATTTCACTCACTTCCACGCTCTCCTACGACTCTTTTTAATCTTTTTCGTAACTGCCTAACCTCGCATCACATGGTCTTACAATGTGGTTGTGCAGTTAACTACGCTTCCCGCCTTTAACGTAGTGAAGACCTAACGGTGGAAGAGCGTCAGACTCAGAATCGTGGGGTCCCGAGTTTGATTCTTGTTCGGAGACATTCAGAAGCTCGTTCTTCTTAGTCGCATTTTTTAACGCGGAATGAGTTATATGGCTGCACCTAACCATATCCGTTTAGGCACCATGCAACCAAGTCGACAGGCTGACTGCCAGCTGAACGCTGACGCAGCGCTCGTCTGCTACATCGATCGGACACGCGTACCAACCGAACCTCTTCCTCGAGTGCTTCAGTGTTCCTCCCGGCGGGTGTAACATCATCTGCAAGTTCAGACATACAGTAGCGCTCTGCTCTGTGAAACGAGCGCGCTATGTGCCTCTCCAAAGAGAGCGTGAGAGAGAGCGACACTAAAGAGAAGAAGAAAGCGGGTGACCCGAAATAGCTGTTGAGTCAGCTCTCCTTTTCAGTCAATAGCGTCTCCTGGTTTTGGTCATCGTTGGGGGTGTGTCCCTCCACACTTCTGGCTTCACCCCTGGTGGCGTCATGTCGCCTCCAGAAGCTCCCTACCTCCGTGCTCCACACTAACACATCACAATCTGTGTTACCACCGCCTTTGCCACACTAGCACAGTGAAGAGGTGATGTTTTTGAACAAATTATGCATTGAAATCTGCGTCGCAGATTTCGCGATACTAATTTTGCGTGGCGTTCTGTCAAAAAAGAAGATGTAGCAAAAAAATGGGAAGCCGGGAGGAAAGGCCCCTTTCCTACCTGTCCTATTTCCCGGGGATCCCTCGTAAGCCACCCTGGGTGAGAGCTTGGGCACCCGAATGCGGTTTCGAGGCGACGGGTTCACGGTTTTCTGGATGGTGATCATCTGGGGCGTCTGCTGAACGTACACGGGCTGCTGGATCACGGCTGCGGGAGACGAAACGAAGTGACCCGCATGAAGGACAAAAGGGTGAAGCAAAAAGTCAAACATACAGAGAACTTCCATGTCTTCTTAGCAACCTGTATGGGTACATGAGCCAAGACTGGAGGTATGTCGCATGTTAAACGGGCATTGTCGCGACTGAAGTGAATTACAAAATTATAAGCACATGCCCATTTGTCTGTCCTTGCCTTCATACTTTTAGTAATGTATAACTGTTGCTAACATGCTCACCGACTACTTAGTCTTCTCCTCTAATTACAAAAGCATTTTCTAAACTGTGCCTCATGCATATCTAACAGTGAAACGATCAGGATGATAAAATTAGAACATGTAAATTCAATTTAAATGTATTAGGTGTAGTTCAAGTAGAGGATTTGAAGAAAATCCAAGCTATGTTCTTCACCCCGCAAAAATAACTCATATATCCGAAGGCTCGGTCTCCGCTTGAATGTAGTGCTAGTGGTTTGGATATTGGATGCTGAAGTTTCAGAGCTTAGCGCCGTCCGATTAAAAAGTTATACGTAACTTTCACAAATTTTCTACAAAAAATGGGGCCCCTTTTTCGGTAAAAGATGCTAGTCATTTCTATGTATATTTGCGGGCTTCGTCAATTGCCATTTTCTTGGTGAAAACTTTTCAAAATCGCTGGGTAGGCCTTTGACATCTCATCTTAGCCACTCGCGCTCGCTACCTTCGGAAGCAGATTGAACGTTTGGCGAAGAGCGCTCTATCATTGCAGTCGGAAAAACAAGGTCTGGACTTCTCTCTAGCAACCATACATACTCCTTCCATTCGTCTTTGACAGGCAAAAAGAGCACGGTAAAGTGCATCTCCAAAGCAGTTACATCACAAACAAAAGTTGCAAGAGCCACATGGAGAGTGTCCAATACAAACACACTGTGCAACAGTGCAAGCACAAACATGACATCGGCACTTCTTTCCATTTTACTCCGAAAGGGTAGGGTATCGGTAGGCATAAAAATTTTCAGACCAGTGCCCCAGATGAGTACTTTCCACTACACTATACTCAAGGGCAACTTTCTGAGGAGAGGAGAAGAGCGCGCACACAGCTTTAATCGGCGCTCAGTCTGGGAGAGGGACACACAAGCCTGTACAGTCAAACCCATTTATAACGAACAGCAGGAAACGCTATGATCAGTTCGATATAGCAAGTAATTCGATATAGCAAAAACCATTTACAACGAACTTCCACGATGCGTTCGTTGTAAGGCGAGAGCTTCTCTTTCTTTCTCATCTCTTCGTTTCCGCCTTGTAACGAGGCGCTGCAATGTTTTCCTTTTTTTTTTTTTTTGCATGCGTGCACAGTTTTTCTTTTTAACTTACCTTTTTTTCTTAATCGCTTCTCTTCATAAGCCGCCGTTTTGGGATGAAAATATTTTTTCGTGTGTGCTTGCGTGCAGAGTGTATTTTTTACCTTTCTCTCCTCTGAATCGCTTCTCTTCGCTCAATTTTGTTCGCAACTTAAGCTTTTAAAATTGTTTTCCTTTCCCACTTTTTTCTTTTTGGAGGGGGGAGGGGGGAGGAACAGGCTGGAAGACGTCTGTTTGCGAGTTTTCGGAAGCCTTCCCAGGGGAAAAGTTCGATATAGCCAATATGTTGTTCGTTATAAGGAGTACTTTTTACATGCATTTTGTTTTAAATTTTCCGTGAGTTCGATATCGACAATAATTCGCTGTACGTGGGTTCGTTCTAAACGGGTTTCACTGTACCTTTGACTGCATTGCCACAGAAAGTTTCTCCAAGTACAGTAGTTTTAGTGAAAGCCCTTTGATTCTAAACTGAAAAAACAACCTTGGCAACTCCTTGTTCATGTAATGTACAAGGTGCAGCCGTAAGGATCAACACATTTGGCACACCGTGCAAACTTCTAACTACAAACACATATACCTGAAATTAGGCACGAGAAAATAGTTTTACAAGAACAATGATGGAAGCGGCATCTGACCCTCCGTAGAGTTCTGTAGCAGGGAAAATATTAGTTTAGAGCAGCCACTGACACTTTTGGAGCAGATGGCAGCATCGGCAAGAACATCACTTGAAAATAAAAAAGTGATTGTGTCGCTAAATGAGTTCATCTTTCATAACGAATGAGGGTTCCCTTTTGATACTGGAGCATATTACTTATCAGCTTTCGTGATAAGAATAGATAGGGCACCAGAGGTACATAGAGCCTTCTTTTTAGAAATAATAGAAATAATACTCACAATGGGTACTAAAAATGAATAAAAAATTAATCATAGCACAACACTTTTGTTGGCATAAAGCTTCTCCCTCTCGCACTTTTACAGCCAGTAGTTTATTTAGCCTGTAAATAAATTGACTAACGTAGAAGTTCGGGCTGGTTGGTATTTCATGATTAAAAATTAAAACAGCGCAAGAACATGGACAAGAACAAGGTGGTAGAAAAACAAGTCGCCTTGTTCGTCTACCTTCTTGTTCTAGTCCGTGTCCTTGCGCTGTTATTAATCATGAAATAAATGCCTGCAAAAAACCAGCACATCCGGTAACACGTCTATCAACAAAGATAAGTCTCCCAAATTTTATGAAGCTACCAAACTCATATAAACTACCAAAACAACCACTCCCAAATATTCTAAAAACCTACATTTGCTCAAGCAACACTGCTGCTTAGCGGCGTTCAAACCAGAGTGAAGTCAAAGTTCGCTGTTCCTTTGATCGATGGCTGCACAAGAACAACCTTGGCTACCATTCATTCAAATGTGGACCAGCATTCCTTTTCTCTCTCTGCACAATTTTTTTTAAATTGGAGATCAACCTACTATGAATACCAAAAACTGAAAGATGTTTACAATTCTCTGTAATATCAAATTAGAGCGCGGCTCTTGAGGAGGAAGAGGGGAGGGTAGAAAGGGGAGGGTATGCCCCTCCTCCTCTCCCGCTCCCCTCCCATTTAGCAAAAAATTTTCGCTAAATTTACCGCAAATTTTTTCGCTAAATTTGACAGGGAAATATTCCTGCTAAATTTAGTGGGGAAATTGACGTCACGTGACCTCAACAGCAATTCAGTTTCCCCACTAAATTTAGTGGGGAAACTGTTGAGCGGCGTCGGTTACGCTGACGCCGCTCAACCCGAAACGAGTGCCTAGCGCCTAAGAGCTGCGCTCTAAAAAGGTAGACCTGGTGTAGCACTGAGCATAATTACTGAGCCTATTGCACTAACCCAGGTGCTCACCCCAGTCAGCCCCTGCTCTTAGTGCTCCTGTGCAAAGTGGTGAAGCTCGACGTGCGCGTGGTGGTGAGAGGCAGCACGGAGGCACGCGGCAGACATGATAATCAAGTGATCTTATCAGGAGTAAAAGACCCTGGTTCTGTCTTACCACAGTAGCCGCCTTCCCACAATATGGCAATGTTTTCTAGCGACTTTTGGCTCCTGACATCGCCGACATCGTCTGGAAATTTAGACAATGCCGGCGATCAGTGGTTGATGAGCAATCTCAATACTTCAATTCACCTTAATTTAAAGCACAGCCGCCGCTATGAGCCAATGGGACCAACCAGCATCGAAGCGCAACATCATGCCGTTCGCCTATCTTGCTGCGAGTGTTCTTTTCTCAACTAAACCAATCAAGTGCAGCGAATGTCCCATGACTAGCGCTTTTCTATGTGCTTGTGGTTGCACATGTTGGAGCCTTTGACTGTGCTCTGAACTAAGATAAACCTAACTATACGGTGAGTAGAGATGTGAGATACATATTTGTAACATTTCTCTTTCTTTCTACTTTTCTAAATATTAAAATCAACCAATTATAACTTTTTTTTTTGCTCGTATTTATTTGGCACAGGTCTGGTGCAATTCTTAGCAAAAATGGTACTTTGGCGCAAGATGTAGCAGACTTAAATTTCATGGCGCAATTCGGCGGAGCACTTCCATCACCGCGAGAAGTTTATGTGTATCTTTTTATAAAGCTCAACTCAAAGGTAGTGAAATTTGAAAACTAAAGCAAAATTGGAGGTTGTGTATTTCCTATGGCCTATACCAGCCTGTTTGTCGTCTGCACATTTGTTTATGAGCTCGCTCCCAGGTGGCTTGCTAAACACAAAAGCGCTAAGAATCAATAGTAGAGGCCGGCGCCAAGCTAGGTAATTGCGATAGTTAATACGTTAAAAAAAATTTAGAACCGTGACCGCTTAAGAGTAAGCTCACACACCAGTGCGTAGACAACAAACATCCGGTACTATTGGCCTCGAGATCGACCTAGAGGTGGCGCTACTGTCGCGCTATCATCATCATCAAAGCGGGGATAGAAGCACGGCCGCCCCATAGGCTCTCCACGTTCGCGCGCGAGACGGCGTAGATTCTTGCGTTTATTTGGTCGCATAGTATCGGTGGGAAAACAATTCTAGCGGAAAAGGGTGCGGTACTGTTCGGTGCTTCAGTGAAGATCGAATCGTGTTACCAGCGTACGGCCTAAATTTAAATAATCGCTCGTGTGGATGCGTCGTCTGCTCTTGGCAGACGTTGGAAAGCATGGATCACCACGATGGATGCCTGTCTCCGGCTGAACTGCACTATTTATGTTAAATATTTGTTTCTTTTAAAATAGATGTATCGGTTCACCAGCGTGGGAATTCAACAAAACAATGAATTCCAACCCGGATAACACAATACTGGTACTGTGGGCTGTGAAATCGCAGGTTCTGTGCATTTTTTTTACACTTTTAGCTTTTGCAGTAATATAAATATTTAGCATGAAGAGAAGTTAGTGCTGTATTGGAAATTACCGTGCTATTGAGTTCCTCTGCAGCCAATGTTTCTCTTTTACTGTGCCATGGTGTAGGTAAGTTTTTCGCAGTCTGAACAATTCTACTACGTTGCGATGAGGAGAGAGTGCCTCTTCTAGTTACGATCCGCAAACTGCGCGTTGGCAGGACAACCGAAACAAGTGAAACAAACTGTTCTAATATATCTGCCGCGAGTGTAATAAACGAGTGTAACCGAGCAACGCAGCAACGTTGCGTGTTATTAAATGCTCTTCTCGGTAGTGTGGGTTCACCCGCTTCAATTTTCTTGGTGAAGGCCGCGGATGTCAAGAGGCTAATATTATAAATTTCTGGCTAAATAATCTTCTATTCAAACACAGTAGACTCTGCAACTCCAACAAACGACCCGCACCACGACACAGACAGCATCGGCCGCAGCGACACTCTTTTACTGATGAGGGCTAGCGACCTTCACGAGACTTTCCGATCACCCTCCGCCCTCACCTAACGCATATCGGAACTGGGCAGTTCATCGATTAACCTTCAGATTATTCAAGTGATGCTTAATTTGCGATTATTTTTGTCGTTTAATCGGAATTTTGTGCTGAAGAAAGTCAGCAAAACGTAAAAAAATGCCTGCTTTAATATTTTTGACGTCTTTATTTCTTTTAGGACACAGGCTTGCACGGTAAATCACTTCAGCGTGCTTGTGATTGTCATCGAGGGTGATTATACTGTTTAAATAATAACTTAGAAATTACTTCATTTTAAAAGGCTTTCTATGTTCATATTTCTGTAGGCTACATGAAGTTTCAAATGGAAATGCAGTCGGCTATTTATGACATAGTAAAAATAGTAGAAAGAAATGTGTAGTTTTAACATCTTCCATGCAAAACGACCGGCTGAAAAATCAACTAATAGATTTATCGATTGATTAGTGTATTAAAGGGTAGCGATCAGTCAGGTGACTTTTCTATTTAAACTAGGGATGGGCGAATATTCGGTTATTACGAAAAGCCAATCGAATTCTGTTCTATTCGGCATTCACTTCGAATCGAATTTAAGTATTCGACAAAATCAAATTATTCGATAAGATCGAATTATTCGACTTTTCTAAGTACAGTCAAACCCGACTATATCGAGCCCGTTTACATCGAATTATTCCTTATATCGAACAATTTTTGTGCACAGTAGTGTTACAGTGATAATATATAGCAAAAACTATGGTTGCATCGAACAAAAATAGCAGCCGCTACCGATATATCGAACTGCCAAGAACGCCGTTTTGCTTTGCAAGCTGGCTTTGCCCCAACGCGAGCGGCCGAATTGGGAAAAAACCAACTAGCAAAACACGCTTTTTTTTTTTTGGGGGGGGGGGGGGCGGTTGCGTTGATTGCTTGGAAGAAAAGAAAATAATATCTTTTGAGGAGGGAGCGGAGAGAAGGTGCTCCGTGCTCCCTTTCCCGCTCTGTCCGCAAAGAGAATTTTTTCCACGGGTGGTTGACGCGGCCACTTGGAAGAAAATTAAGAACAGCTTGCTCTGCTGGCTGGCTTTCCACAACGAAGCCGCCAGTCGTAGGGGAAAGCCAACTTGCAGAGCAAAACGGCGCTTTGCAGGAGAAGGTGCCCCCGTTGGACGTGCTCCGTGCTCTCGGCATAGTTCGGCGCTAATGCGCGAATATAAAAGGTAGCGGCCTCAGCATTTTGGAGTCCGTCGATAGCGTAAAAAAATATCGTTATCGCGGATGCAATGAAGAAAAGCAGCAGAAGATACAAGACTACTTCATTGTGTAATATTTCAGCAGAAAGCGGATTTTTGAGAGTCAAATTCATTAAAACTTTTATATCAAATTACCCGCTATACTGAACTGGTAGAAGTTTTTTTGCGAGTTCGATATAAACGTGTTTGACTTACTCTGGCTTGAGTTTCCGGCCAGGTGGCGCAAGCTTCCGACCATTTTGAACATTTCATGCTCCCGAACTCAATACACTTGAAATTAACAATTACAGTACTTCTAATACCAAATAAGGGCAAATATAAAACTATGGTTTAAACATATGTTGTGGTATTTGTTGCTTGTACTATTCGAACTATTCGATTCAAAATTATTCGGCCAAAATCACTATTCGCTTCGAATTCGATTCGGACCCAAAATCCTCTATTCGCCCATGCCTAATTTAAACTACAGTTCCAATCAACATTCAATGTTTTATGAAAGCTATGGTTTGTGCGCGATATAAAAAATGCGTGGGTCCAGCGGTTTTATACAAACCAACACACTAAGATTAAGAAAGCTTCCGACTTCATAATAATCGCTTTGCTCAATTTCTACGCATGTGAAACCATACAACACAACCATCAAACATCAAACATTTAATAAGGAGGGTCCAGCTCAGCCGGAAACGGGCTTGCATCGTCGAGATCCATGCTTCTGAACGTGCGCCCGTAGCAGACGACGCACGGCGGTATATCCGCTTTCGCATGTTTCCAATTTCGGCCGCATGGTGGCGACACGGTTCGATCTCGAGGCAAATAGGCCATAGAAAATGCACGGCCGCCGTTTCTACTCTATTTTTAATATTTTACCATCTCCGCCTCGAGCTCCTTAAAAAAAAAGACATAAAACTTCTCGCGGAGCTACATTCACATGCCCAATTTTGAGGTATACAGATTTGGAATTCAAATTTTGCAGGGCGCGCCAAACGCATCATTCCTTATGGCTGCACCCTGTACAATTTCGAGTACCGGAATCGTTGCAACGTCAAGCATTAAGCACAAAGTCGACTCGGCACAAGGTGCAAGAACCCACCGACAATCTTGCACTTGCGCAGCAGCTCCAGGTGGGTCCAGAAGAGGTCTCCCGGGTCGAAGGCTATCCTGCGCACAAACTCTGCGTGGCTCAGCTCGCACAGCTGCTTCCCCGTCAGGTTCCAGTCCGAGGCATTGGCGTCCTGAAGCCCGAAGTGGCGGCAGGCCCACTGGAACCACCGGAGCACCTGGTCGGGCTTCCACAGCGTCGGGTCTGGGCGGGGAACGAGACCACCCTTAAAGCTTCCTCTCGCTCGCTCCCAATGCCAAAAGAAACCGAGGGAGAGGAGGAACGAGAAAGTGCGGCGACGTCCGAGTGCTGAGCGTCGACCTCCGATCAGAAGGACGATGGGTAGAATCAAAGTCTAGCTTCCTTCGTCTCTACCCGCTGTCTCCCTCCAATCGGAGCGAACAAAACCATCGTCTGCTCCTTGCGCGGGGTCTGGCATTCGGCGTCCGAATGCCGGACTCTGTGCAAGAAGCAGACGACGCTCTCTTTGCTTTGATTGGAGGAAGACAGTAGGTGGAGACAAAGGCAGCTGGTTTTTGCATGTACCCACCATCCTTCCAATCAGAGCTCGATGCTCAGACGACATAGCATATTCTCATCTCCTCTTCCTTAGTTACTCTCCAAATAGACGTTTTACGAAAATCTCAAGAGGCCGTGGGCAAGGTCCTGTACGTTCCTCCTTGCCTCTGCAGCATCTACTCCACGACACTGGAGAGAATGAGAGAAAGAGAGGGCAATGGAGTTACTCGCCCGCATTTCCTCCGTCGCCCGCTAGAACCGGTTCTGTACAGACCGTTCCCAGGACTCTTTTTCGGTGCCGTGGACGGCGCTGCACGTTTTTCAACAGGTTTATCGGAGCTGCATTCTCCTCCTCAGCGCTGCAGTCGGCAACACTTCAATAGCACCGAACGAACACAGAGTCGAACCTGTTCTTGAACTTGCCGACTTGCTTCGCTCCACCACTCGCGTAGGAATATTGCATGATTGGTGGTTGAAGTTGGCAACCATAAACGGCACAAAAGTCGTACACTCGTTCCTCCTAGATAGAAATGAAGCCAACAGAAGCCGAAATCAATCCTGATCTTCCGGAGCGAGCTTATTCGTACATAGCTGAATTGTTTCGGCATTACAGATGACCCCTAATTGGCTGTAGGCTCGACTACACACTTTTCTGATTTGACCTTTACCCTAGTGGCTCTTTAAAATTATTAAGGAGCGCACAGTCGTGGATAGTGCTTAAAATGACTACCGTAAAATACTGAGCATGCGCCCATGACACAATAAGTGCATGTTCATTACTTCTGAAATGCTCGAAAAATAATCAAAGAATGTATCAAGTGTCCGCGCTAGTCTTCCGAGCCCACAAAGCAAACCGAAAAGCTCCCTCACATCAGCCACGTCTTCGAGCACACGAGTGCAGAGTGGAGCAGCTTGACAAGCATGCACCAGTGCAAAGCAGTGAAGTCCATTCAACCTGCAACATGCCTCTCCTGCATTTTTGCACTCTGATCTAACAAGCATCATCCCCCAGTATCCCATCAAAGGCAAGAGGGCTGGACACAAAACAATTAAACTGAGGAGCTGTCAAGCTTCTTCAATTTACAAAGTTCAGGTGTCACAAGCAGTTTGTTGCAATATTCCACAATATTGAGTCAGATGCTTGGGATAAAGCAGTTGTAAATCAAGCATATGCATATGTATAGTACCTGCACTACCTAGGACAGGTTGCTAGAGGCATACAGCAGGCAGGGGCATTGCCAGGGGGGTGTTCAGGGGTCAGAACACCTGCCGAAGGTTTTAGCTATAAGTCTTTCTTTAATCATGTTGTCCCATGATCAGGGCTGTTGTTTCAAGCATTCAAATTGCACATGGATTAGCCTGCACATCTCAATTATGTTTTTAACATTCACTGCAGGAGTATAACAAAAACTGTGTAGCGAACTTGTGCCACTGTCCAGTCTTGTCTCCGGTGCAACACCATGTTTGCGTATGCATGTAAAATAGTGTTCCCTTTTAGACTTATGGTTGTTAAATATCTGTTGTTTTATGCATGCTTGGTTCTCCTCCCCTCCAACAAACTAAAACAAAACCCCAAAAAATTTCTGGCTTTTACTGAGAGCAGCTAAGTTCTTCCTAGAATCAGAGGGGCCCTAATTAGGCTAAGCAGTTTGCTGTCATCTTCAGTGGAAGTGTGATGAATTTTCTCGAGCACACCCCTGGGTTCCAGCTTACATGTGGCACAACAGTCAATGTGTTGTCCACAGCCATTTTACAGTCTTTGAATCAGAGGAACAAATCTTGTCCGGCCAGTTTCCTTTCTACACCTTCAACTGCAGAAGTTGAGACACAGTTTCTCTCTCGTGTGATGTGTGTAAACCTTAAAATATGGACATAAGGACCATGCAATTCTTGAATTTATTGAAACCATTGTTTCTTTATCAATGAACATGACCACAGACATACAAAACAATGAAAAAACATCACATAAAAAAATCCCACATGCTAAAAAAAAAAAGAAAAGCTTAATTAGTTTTAGAAGACATTTAACAACACCACAGAGACATTCTCAAGGTCCCAGAACATGTAGGCTCTTCGTTTTAACGACATTGTGTCAAAGGGTATTTTGTTGCACAACAGTGAAAAGAAGCCTTATGATGTGGAATTTACTGGAAACTTTAAGGCAGCTCACGCAGCTCATAAATATTTTTATTAATACCGTGCAGTTTCCACAGAGCTGTTTGACATAAAAATATAATAGGTGAGGTTACTTGCTACTTCTGTTTTCCGCATTCATCCACCGAAGTAGCCAAAAGTCTATTACAGCTTTTGAGTTTAATTTTCTCTTCCTCGTGCTGCCCGATCCCTGATCAATAAAGCACATTTTTTGGCTGAAGTTCATGGGGTTCCAAGTGTTTTCAGGGTTTCTAAAGACTGGTGGGAACCCTGCTAGAAACATATACTTCAAAGTTCCGAAAGAATGCCCACCCCAAAATGAAGAGATAAATGATGAAAAACATGGGGTGGGCTATCTTTGAAGATGCCACAGCAAAACTTTATAAAAAATTAATGATAAACATTGCGGCACCCGCTACAAACCACGTGACGCGGGGACCGATAATCCAGATCGCGGACACAGTAAATTCGCGTTTCACGCTGCTATGAACAGTCGGAAATTTCCTACGAACACCTGTGTCACGGGAAAGGATACCGCAGGTTGCGGATGCAGCAAATTTGTGTTCTACCGTGCGAAGGATCCGCGGAAATCCGCCGAGAACTCGCATATCACGGGAACGAATACCGCAAATTGCAGACGCAGCAGGTGCAAGTATTATGGGGCAATAAACCCACTACAAACTTGCCTGTCACAGGAACCGATTTCGCATGTGCAGATTGCAAACAAAAACGCGGGAATCCGCTACAAACTCTCACGTCACAGGAATGGATACTGTAGATCGCAGGTGCAGCAGATTCGCATTTCATGATGCCATATACATGTGGGAACAACCCGCGTGTTACGGGAGCCGATATCGCGCGCACAGGTCGTGGACGAAAGTGCGGAAACCTGCTATGAACTCGCTTATCAGATGTACCGGTACAGCAGATCGCGCGGCAAATGTGATTCCCGTCGAACATCGCCTGACAGCCGACGGAAATCGGGGGTGGCGATGTTTTTAATTTTTATGTTACAGATGTTAGACGGGAATCGGGGCGGGCGTTCTCTCAAAACTTTACGGTGTGCATAACATAATTTTTTTGCACAAGCGCATTTGTCAAGTTAACGAACGAAATGAACCCCAAATATGATGCAGTAAGCCCTTCCAGTATGCATACAAAGGCAGTTTTGATCAACAAATGTTTCAGGAAACTGTAATTTTTTTCTTTTATATGAATGTATGAGAGTGAAATTAGAAATGAAGGCTCAATGAAAATAAAAACTACAAAGCTGCAAAAATCACAATGTCTGGCTAGACAAGACAATGACTTGCACAATGCCACTCTAGGCGACATGGGGCATGGGTAATTGCTACGAAAGGTGCTGTCTCCCATTCCATACCTAAAGCACACAAAACAAAAGAGACTCCATCAAAGTGTGTTTTACCAAATGTCTGCCTAAACTATACCCAAAAGCGTGTTGAAACCCAAGGATCTCAGCCTCCACGACGTGCATCAGTCGTCTGGAAAACATGGACTCGCAAAAAACGAGCACGGAAATGAAGTGGGCAAGACTGTTGAGAGAACTGCCAACGAGCTCGACAGCAGGCGTCAGTGCAGTCCTCAGTCGAAGTCTGCCTGCTCAAGGAACCTTTCGAAGAGGTCGTTGAAGCGCGTGAACTGCTTCAGCTTCCCTTCCTCGATCTTCACCTTCTTCTCGAGGTACTCCTCAATCTGGAGGAGTCTCCTCTTCTTGTGCGAGCGCAGCGTGATGCCTCCATGACTGCTGCCTGGGCTCTCTGGCTCCTGGATTTCCTTAGACGGCTTCATCACCCTGAGGCCTCCAGGAATCGTGATCATCATCGGAAAATCTTGTTCCGATTTGCGGCCATAGAAGCTGTCCATCAACTCAAAGTAGGCCCAAGTCTTCCTACAAGAGGCAAGAAAATTTGTTTCGCTTGTTTATAATAGATTCGGTGTTCTGATACAATCATTAAGGGGATACTTCAACAAAATTTGAAATATACCCGGCGTGTTCAGAAATAGGCTGAATATGATCCACACTATCAGTAAATGACAATCGCACGTTTGTATTTTGAGCCTGATAGCTGTATTACTTATTATAAATGGTCCCCCTGGCTACTGCCTGGAGAGCAGCCAGTGGGGCATAATCGTGACGTATATTGTCTCGGGACGAGCAGAGCTGCGGAGAGGCTGATGTTGACAGGATGTCCTAGCTGTCCCAGCCATGGAAGCGGCCGAAGCACGCCAGCGATTGGGCCACCGCAACTAACCGCAAAGCTGCTTTTGTACGAATTTTGAGTCACGGGTTAATCTTCTATAATCTTCTAGAGAGACAATACCAACACGCGAAAACACAAAAGAGAGTCCGGGTTCCTCCTTCCCCTCTTCTTTTGCGGTGGCCGGAGAGCTGGTGGCATGACGTCAGGTTCAATGCATGTATAGTTCTAGGCGAGACAGGCATCGTCACTACCTGTCCAGCTTCTTAGATGGGCATTACAAGCGAGGCTTTAGCGACATCCACCAGGTGCCCTTTGCTAATCGTTTAATTCGTTTTAAAATTCCTTTTCATGTCTATTTCAACAAGAGATAGGTCTGTCCGACATGATACTACTCCCTTGAACACAAACAGACCAAGAAATAAGCGCCGAAATTTCGTTGTAGCGTCCCTTAAAAGGAGCATGGAAGGGGATTTCGATGTCGCCTCTCCGTGGCGCTAGCTCCATCTACACGCCCGAGCGCCGTAGAAAAACCCATGATTACGATCGTGCGCGACCTACCTATTTCTTTATTAGAAATGCAACCAAACATCTGGACATGTCCCTTTCCTGAGATAACCCAAAATTACAGTTACCGTATTTACTCGCACAATGAACGCACTCGCGTAATGAACGCACCCCCCAAGTCGGCGCTCAAAATTTCGACTTTTTTTTTCCACTCGCGTATTAAACGCACTTCCAACTAGGACGTCAAAATTTGACCCCCTCCCCCCACGCGCGCGAAATGAATGCACTTTTTTATCCTGGTGCAGCGAGGTCGCGAATGCGTGGGCAGCGTGAGCCAACAAAACGCCTTGCAAAAGGCGTTAAAAAAAAAGATCCAACGAAAGCAAAAAAAAAAAATTTTTTTTTTTTGCACAGCGCAGTTTGCATTTTGGGTCGGGCACCGCGCGCAAGGAGGTAAGAAAGAGAAGCGGAGCAGCCCTCGCCTAAACAAAGCGAAACAAAACAACTTGCAAAAAGCGGCAAAAAAAAAAATATCCACGGAACTAAGAGAAAAGAAAAAACATAAAGTAAGAGGAGCTTTTATTTTTCCTTGCACAGCGCAGTTTGGTCCCGGGGTCGCGAGTCGCGCGCAAGGAGATAAGGAAGAGAAGCGGAGAAGCCCTCGTACTAAGCAAGCAAAGAACAAAACAGCCTGCAATAAAGCGGGGAAAAAAAAGATCCACGAAACCAAGAGGAATCAAAAAACATAAAAAAACTTTTTCTTTTTTTTCTTCTTTTTTGCACGTACGCAGTTGGGTCTTGGGGTTGCGCGCCGCGCGCAAGGAGATAAGAAAGAAAAGCGGGAAAAGCCCTGCGCCTAAGCAAAGCGCACATAATGAAGGCATCGCTGCCCTCGCCTCCTCCTCGCACTTTGGAAAGAGAAGCGAGAAGCCCACGAAATGAACGCACTTTTCTATCCTGGTGCAGCGAGGTCGCGAATGCATGGGCAGCGTGGGCCAAACAAAACAACTTGCAAAAGGCAAGTAAAAGAACAGCAAAGAAAGAAAAAATAAAACCTAAGTTAGTATTTTTTTTTTTTTTTGCGCATCGCAGTTTGGTTTTGGAGTACGCGCTGCGTGCAAGGGATAAGTTACGTCGATTTTTCGGGATAAAAGGTCGGTTCATTATGCGAGTAAATACGGACGCAAAAATTTTACTTCGCGTAATGACCCCCCCCCCACACACACTTTGCATCCATTTTTCGGAAAAAATTGCGTTCATTCTGCGAGTAAATACGGTACATGTGGTGATTTTCCCTCTTAAAGTTCAACTCAACCAAACATCAGAACAAGCTGCTTTGCTGAGAATTATCTCAGAGAAAGGGTGCGTGACGACATTTGGCTACATTTAAAAGATGAAAAGGGCCAGACATGATCGTAATTTTGGGTTTTCTAGGGTACGAAAAGCGTACAGATTAAACTTGTAACATAAGAAAAGACACTTTCAAAATCCACTTCAGTGTCCCTTCAACCGACTGGCTAGGCCCTTAGGAATTTGGGATTCCTAAGTTGGCCTGTGACCCCCTTACCGGCCACTGCTGCTTGAGGCACTGTGGTCCCTCCCTGCATGGTCTTCCCTTCTGCCTTCCTTCACTGCCTTGTAAGTCTTCTTCAGGTTTTTCCACTTGTTCTCAATCTGCTTGGCATTCACACTATAGCCCCTGTCTTTCAGTTCCGAAGAAATCCTAGGAACCAAAAAGGAGGATGATAAGACTTACTCCCATGTCCCAGCAATAAAATGAATGCTTAAAAAGAAGAAAAGAAAAGATGCCTACTTGCTCCAAAATGCCTTGGTGAAGGTGTGAAAGCCCTCCTTCCTCTCCTCATCCTGACAGTGCGTAATCAGCATCACAACAGCGTCTCTCGGCCAGTGGAAGTTGTCTGTTGCTGGGGGTGCCGGTGACTGTGATGAACTGCTGCCAGCTCTGATGACTGCGGAGAAGAGGGATCCCTTTTTATTGTATGTATAGAAGAGTGCACCACACTAACCAGATGCTAGCGAATTAAGTGTGAGAATAATGAATTACCCCTTGCCAGAACTCAACCCATCTACACCATACGACACAGCTTACAGGAACACGATCTTGGTTCATTTCTGGGGTTGAACACTGCAGTTTACTAATACACTGCTAGTTGTAACTGCTGCCCCCTGCTCAAGTGCAAGGTAGAAAACTGTCGATCACGCATTCAGGCTAACTGCGTTAGAGGGCTGTTCTAGTCAATTTTTTACTTTTGAGGCTTACTATGTTGTTGACACTTTTACAGAGTTCCAGTATTGCACTCAAAATAATGCGATGTTGCTTGAAGTGTTTTTAGAAATGATACACTCTTTTTCGTTTAAAAAATGCCACTAGTACTTGGATGCCACATATAATAGTATGTTAACACTAATGATATCCTACACTTGGCATAGCTTCTACAAAAGCAGCACCAGATAAACAAACATGTGACTCATCGAAAACACTTGGTTTGGTTTTCATGCAGTGCACAAATTTCAGACAAAAGAAAATAAATGTTTTGTGGAAATAAATACATGACAATATTTCTTTTACAATCAACTTATACCAACTGTAGCCCTGGAAAGCATGCAGTTTCTGAGCAAGATTGGTCATAATCCACCCTAAATTTAATTTTCAAATAATAAAAAAAAATTAAAAAACGAGAATATTTAAAAAGAATGACATGCAAAGTAGTTAACAGCTTATCATCATGAGGAGAATTTCCTTGTTAAACAGAGGCCTATCTCATAGAAAAGTACTGCTTCCAACGAGGACAAAACCAGCTTATAAAAATACAAAAACCATTACAGTCATGTCTCGTTAATATGGACCCCGTTAATATGGATACCCCGCTATTGGGCAGGAGATCGAACTATAGGGGACGCTCTAACCCGTTTGTTGTCCCCATACTCGGTGTTTACTCAACACAAGGCCTGTGCACATGCCCAGAGGCCTTATGGGCATGCCCATGTCATCTTCTACAATAGAGCGCGGGGCACAGTTTAATGTAAAAAATACTAACAATCAACGAAGCGACGTTAAGTGCCGGATCTATCCTCGGAGAATGCGAGCTTGACCCACTTCGGCTTTTGTGCTGAGCTGGGACTGTGCATGCTGCATTGTTCGTGCAGGCTGGAGTGGAAACAAAAGACCCCCCTCCCCTCCCTTCACCGAAGAACACGAACTCCAGCCGAATGCTGACGCCGCGTTCGGTTATGTCGGCCGAGCGCTGAGTCATTGTATTTGTTGTCCCCATGCGTGTAGTTCTAAAGTTAACCGCTTGGAGCGTCATGGTCGCTCCTCCTCCCCAATATGGACACCAGTTTTGGGGACAAACTGGGAAAATACATGCATTTTTGTCTCATTAATATGGACAACCCGCATTATGGACGATTTTTTGGGGGAACGGAGGCGTCCATATTAACGAGACATCACTGTAGTTGCATATTTTAAACCTACATAATTGGATCCTAAGCTCATTAATTAGGAAATAAAATTATTTGGCTTCAAGAACTTCAATCTACAACAAGACGCTGAAAGGTTGGCTTTGCAGATACATGACTGGTAAATAAAACAGATGCCAAAACCAACAAAGCAGACAAAGAGCTTTAACCCTCTGACACCATAAAGTCAAGGCTTTCTACAGTCTCATGGAAGCTAAGCAACTGCAAAACAATGAAGATTTCAAACAAATACAAGACGGCAATTTGAACCCAGATACAAAATATACGTAGGTGAGGAAAACGAGCTAATGTTTCAAAGGAAAGACAGCAGACAAATGGACCCATCACTATTTACAGTAAAAGTAATCCTTATTGACATAGCAGTCACCCTAGCAAAAAATGCAATACTGTGGTCTCCAAAAAGACTCCCTCAAAAACTGTAGAATGGCAGTCATTGTTAAACAAGTTTTCTCTTTAAGTATTTCTATCTCAAAGGCAATTACTATGTATGAGAGGATAAACCAAGGAGTATAAAACCATATAACCCTCAGGAAACAATTTACAAGGTATCACATGTTCCCCATTAATAATCAACAAAGGACTGTTATGCTTCCTTAAAGTGCTAGGAAAGAATTTACAACCCACTCTTTCCAGGTTTAGCTTTGAAAGGTATTTTAAAAACAATTGATAAAGCTACAAAAGAAAAAAAAAACATACAATTTTTAATTTTATGTAGTTGTGGTGTTTGTAGGTTTCTACCCCTAGAATTTTTAATTTAGGTTAGTTAGCTTGTAGTAGAGGGACTATCACAAAAGCAAGAAGGCTATCTCTTTATGGGTACAGAGAAAATCAAATGATTGAATCAATTAATGAATACCTTGTCTTTTGGTGGACAAAGAGAGAAATAAGCTGAAATTCAGCTGATGTCAGTTTTCATTCTGCTTTGCAAAAACAAAACAAAGAACTGCAAACTGTCTGGCAAATACAAGAGAAGGTGTATATGTGGCCATCAGAAACCAAGCACAATGTTCAGTGTTCCAAGGGTGGTTTATTATGCCTCTGATTACATCTGCATTACATTTACATCTTCAAAATGCCATGAAACTTATACTCAAAACTAATTAGAAATTCTCAAATAGTGTGCCACTCAAGAATAAGCACTGCCAAATGTACTGCAAAGGGACCAGTGAAACTGAAGTGCATTCAGCTTTTACTCACAAATAATTTCTTAGCAGCCCAAAGCTGCATCATAACTTGTGTTTTCGGAATGATAAAACTTGGACGGCCTTTATGGCATTTATTTTTAGAGAGAATTCTGCTTATTTTTGTTATATTCCTAAATCTCCATATATTTATAAAACCAAAAACAAATAACATCACAAACAAACACATCGAAGAGCACAAAAAAAAAAACATTTCAATAGACCTTTTGCCAAATTATTTAAGCGTTGTTACTTGCTTCATAATTATCTACCGTAAAATACCGAGCAAGCGCCCACTCAAAATTTGAAGATAATCGCTAAAAAAATAGGGGATGGGCACATGTGAGGTCATCAGTTTCACATATATACAGTGCAATCCACTTATAACGATAATGAGAAAACCCCAAAATTCAATTGTTATAACTGATTATCGTTGTATGTGGACTAGAAACTGATTGTTTCTTGTCTAGAAACTCCAGAAACTGATCGTTTTAAGCAGTACATCATTATATGTGGTATCGTTATAAGTGGATTGCACTGTATGTACTGTGCATATTTTTTAGGATGTTTTATATCCTGGGGGTGGGTGCTTAGTGCGGATGCGGACGGTATTCTAAGGTAAGTGTTGTCACATGCTCCATATGTGCTGGTACCTCATCAGTGCCTTCTCTAAACCAGAACTTTGTGCATGCATTCATCAACACCTTACTTTGGATATTTATTTCGAATATTTTACACAGATCAGGTCAATGTGGGCAGCATGTGCACCTACATTCCTAGCATGCTCCTTAGTGCTCGGGTAATTCGGCAAGAGGTCTATTGTGAACAACACTTACAAGAAATTATTGGGATATGGCTGGTTACTGTTATAAAAAATACTGCTGCCTCCTCCCTCCTCCTCCTCGTCCAATTAAGAAGCCCAAAAGCTATAGCTGAATTGAATGGACAAAAGACGGGTGAGTGTTTGTCCCAATTTTGTTTTGCCTTCGTCCAAAGAACATTGAACCCATCTCTTTTGCAATCGAAGGTTCGAGAATAGGCCAATCTCTTTTTTTCTATTTGAGCTGGCCGAGCCGAAAGGGAAGACGGCATCTTTGTACGAAGTCCAGGGCAAAATCTAATGCACAGCGGGGACAGAAGTGGATTTGGGAGAAGCTCCATCAAGGTCATTGTAGCACAATGAAGTCAACAGGATGTAGCTAACAGCTCTGAGGACAGGAGCATTCATATTCTAGCAACATATCCTAGAACAAATAATTTAGAGAATGGTCCGCTAAAAGGAGGAGAAATCAACATCTGAAAGAGACGCTCTGGCATTGTCTTCCTGACAAAAGTGTTCACATTTTTATCACAACTGTTAAACCTTCTTGTTTTGCCTTTTCTACCATATTTTTTTTTCTCGAGCCTAGTTGTAATGGTTTTTTTACCCCCATACCGGACAAATGAAGTATGTGGATGAGGACGAGGGTAAACGGAAAAGGTTAATGGCAGCATGGCTAGCCTAGCCTCTCGAAGTTACTTGGAGCATATCAAAAATAAAATTTGAAGGATTTATGTGCCAAACCAACAAAAAGCATCTGGCACGCCCAGCGGAGGACCGAGGATTAATTTCGACCACCCGGGGATCTTTCGACGTGCAACTAAAATCTCGGCCTTCTCCACAATAAGCATCCACCAGATTGCAAGTACCTCGGTCGGGTGGTAACAAAGCCCTGAGCAGTGGAAAAAGAAATCGAGACCAAGTCGAACAGTGGGAGCCTCACAAACCTGAACTTTGTAGGCTTAAATTTTTTCTACGTCCTGTATTAGAACAGCTGTGTGATTACAGTAACCGTGACAATTGTTTAATGCCGTGAAAGAATTCCAAGACTAAATGAAGGCTACACAAAACACTTCCTAAATTCTCCGGCTTCCTCACAGGGCTCGTGTGACAAGAACGAATCGGGTGCTTACTCTGTATCACCTGCGCAGTCTCCCTGGGCAGACGGGAACGCTTGGCCGGTGGGGACGCTGAGTCTTCACTCTCTGGTTCGGGGCTGGCGGCCGCTTTCTCGTGGCTCAACAGAGAAACTAGAAAGGAACACATACAAAGAACGCTGAAATGAAACCAACTTTTTAAAAGCACATCACTAAAATTCCTTTGTATCTACGAAAGTCGCTCTAGACCTAGCTCCAAGCAAAAAGAAAAAAAAGAAAATGCACAAGACCTAGTACAGACCGTGACAATCCCATAAAATTATGCCCTTTACATCACAAGCACGTCTCAAAGCAGCAGCCACAGCCCACCCCCTGCCCCAAAGGAACCTTGCGAGCAACATGAAACACTCAATTTTTTTACTTTAGGACCACAGTCAGACAGAAAGAAGAAAGCAAGCAAGTCAAAACTTTGTCAACCAGACATTGTTTACTAAGACATTAGTGAAAATATAAGGCATCTGTGAAAATCAGCTCCGACTAGAGATATTTGAGGGCGTAGCTTCACGGGCCTGGCCCTAAATACCACAGCTGTGACAGGCAAGTTGGGGTACAGTTATAAGGAAAAAAATCCCTCTTCCCCTTAATGCAGGGAGTATTCAGATGACAAGATTGTTCAGTGCAGTCCTAAGGTTACATATAGTCCCAGTGTGAGCACAGAAGTGAATTTGAAGCGTATGAAGGTGTGTTTCTGCCTGCCGCTCTTGCTGCATGTTGAATGGTGTTCTCATCGGCGAGTTATTTTAACACCTACACACTCGATTGAGCGGGCGTGTCTTTGTAGATGGGAACGGCTCCCTGAAGACGCAAAATCGCAGATAATTCTTGTCATAATGAGCCTGGCGAGCAAAGTGAGCAGCACGGAATGCAAGCAAAGTGTGTTTGAAGCTTAATGGTGTGCCAATGGTAGAGTTACTTAGAAATTAAAGGTGGACTCCTGCACGAGACAAGAACGAACATATGCTAGTCATATGCACTGGCAAACACTCTCGTTTGCAAAAACAAGACCAAAACAGGAAACGCTAAGCGTCATTTGCGTTCACACAGCGTGTGCAGTGGAACAAATTTAGTTATTCAGCCAATCAAAGACTTTTCACATGCCATTGGGATGTTCCCCGTTAAACGATGGTAGCAGTAAGCATTGAAAAGGGAACCGAAACGAGCAATGCCATGCTCAGGCTTCCTAAAGTGCGCTTCAATTTCGAATAAGTGTATATTGCGAAATTCAAGCATCATCTCCTCTCTTCAACAGTATATGCATAAGTCCCTTGGTTTTCGGGATTTATATTTAGAAAAAATCTAGGGTAAAAATTGGGCGTTTTGTTCCAAGCTGGTAATCGGGGAGAAATCGGGATTTTAAAGAAACTATTTGGGAATTTAGATTTTTAAGGTTATATTTACATATAAGTACAATTAACAATAAAAAGCACTGACCAGGTTAAATACATGGATTTTATTTCACAATCAGGTCATAAAGTACACAAATTGAAACATAGTACAAAAGCTCACTTGGTCTTTTTGAATTTTCCTAAATTCTTGTTGCTTACATCATTATCTGCATGTGCAGCAGCCCAAGGCTAGCGGTTGTACTTCACTGGCTAAATTTTGGGGCTGACTAGCTTCCGGCTGTATAAACATGCACACAACGCAATTACAATTAATGTACAGCATTTCTGTCTCCATCAACACTACTTACGTACATCTGTAATGACCAACAATATCACTTCAGTTCGATGGCACCCAAATATAAGCTAGCTGTTCCTGTCAAAAGAAAGTTGTGAGAGTAGTTTCACATCCTTCTTTTTAACTTTTTTTTCTTTTGCGTTAGTGGAAACAAAAAGGGAAGGAGGGCAAATGATATCTCACAATAGGCATAAAAGCGACATTTGGGGGCTCGATCTATGTGACTGAAGCCAACAGAATCTAGGTTTGTTTCTGAGACCTGGAGCTAGTGCACATGTTCCTACATACTTTGTGTTTCCCAGATATAATATTAAAAATGGTGGAATTCTATTTCCAAATTTGGAGAAAAATTGGGTTTAACCCGATTTTCAAGAAACATGTTTGGGGCACAAATATCGGGAAATATTGAGTTTTACCGAAAAAGAAGGACCCTATATATACATGAGCCAGGGCCATTAGGACAATGTACAGGTCATCTCCCAGAAACTGGTCACTTCCTGTTCGTCGACGCCACTCACCCGATTCGCCGGAGCTGCTCAATATGACGACCAACCAATATTTTCATCTCTTTCTGTTACCCACTTGTTATATTCTGGACAAAATAAATCCTTGGCTGTGCAAGATATTTCCCTCATTTGCTTGTTTTCGAAACAACCACAAAGCAGCTGACCATATAGAATAGGCTGTTGCAAATCACAACCTTGACCACACCAATGGTGGTTGAAGACAATTTTTCTTTCCACAGTGCAGTGCTTCAAGCTGAGTGAATACCTCCCATATAGTTTTGTCACACGACTTTTGCCCGAATTACAGTGATACTATGTACATAAACAGACCACATATTGCAGAGCTGCATCATGATAGCTATCTAATACACGTAAGATGTCCATTTGGACTGGTTGCGGGAGTTAGACCACAACCCTCAAGCACAATATTTCTGCCTTCAATAAAACAAAAAATGTAAATGATAAGCTTAAGTTGGGTAGTCTCCCCTAACTAAAAGCACTCAAATCTCTAAAAGAACCAGAAAATACAATCTCAACAGCAAAAGGGTGCAAGCTATCCCCAACGAAACTGAAACCCGTATGGTGTGTGACCCTGTTAGCCTGAAAGTAAGGTTAATTTTGCCCGTGTTTCACTCACAGATTAGCACCTCATTGCCAAAACTGATGTCACAGATATTAGGGAGTTTTAGAATAATGTACGCAATTTTAGCGCTTGCGTTAGCGCACGTTATGCAAGAGAGATTTAGAATAGCGTTTCTCCACCACGACGCAAAACTTTAAGCATCTCGTGCTTGGGATGCCAGCAAGATACAGTAACAATTTTTATTTCGCACACGAAATGCTCTAACGCAAGTTTTTTGGTCCAAAGTAACGTTTTAGATTTGTTTGAATATGGGAATGAGACACGAGTGGTCGATCGATTGTGTGCACTCGCGTTGCCTTGGCAAGAGAGGTCTCGTGTACTGACCTTCGCCGAGAAACGCTCGCGCGTCGGAAGCAGCCATTTGCCTGCGATCGTCCTTGCTGGGTCTTCTAAGCCGTTTGTGACGTGCACATTTCGTAGGAGTGCAATGTCGTCCTGTATTGAAAATTGCAGCCACAAGGATGCCGCCGATGTTGCGCTCACGACGGTGGTTGGAGCTGCGGTCTTGGGAGCTGCCATTTTCTAAGTGCGCTCGTCTTGGCTGTAGCCAACTTCTCGCGCATCACGAATCCTCCCTGGAGGAACACAATGTCTTTTTGCGTATGCACAAGATTTTCGAAAAATAGCATACGCTAAAATAGCGCTTGCAAAGTGCAAAAGCGCGGTTAGCGTTCAACGCATGCGCAGAGGCGACGACACTATTCTTTGCATACTCTATTCTAAAACTCCCTATTCTCAAACTCCTTAGAAGAAATAGCTTAAGGGGGGACACTGGCTAGAAATTTAACTTCTGAACTACTCAAGTGATCGGAATGAAATTTGCAGGGGAGATTTAATGTCAAATGTAGGTGTACGGTGCAAACTTTCAGCTCTTTAGGATAACTTTACATACCTGCATAAGAAGATGTGTCACTCTTCATTAAGAAATCTATGATATGCAAATGAAGCTATTAAGCACCATTTTGACTGCTAGGATATAAAGTCAAGAATGTGGAACTTCGGGCTATCTAGTTTTTATAACTCTAATGTAACTATTTCAGGAAGAGTGAGTACCTCAAAATATGAGATGCATATCTTTTCTATGTCAATTTTTGAAAACATGTCTTTTTTCAATGAGGACTTCAACTTAAAACAAAATAAAGTAGATAGCCCGATTCCCCAGTAAATTTCAGTTCAGAAACATCTTGATTGTGGTATCAAAATACTTTTACCTTCGAACAAAAGATTCCTTCGTATGAAATTTGCAGCAAAAAGCAGAACTGAGAAAAATGCATTCAAACATTGAACTCCTTTACTTTGTTACTGCAACACAATGTGTTGAAAATATTTTATATCAAAGTAACTATTTGGCGTATGGTTATCAAATTTAGTGTCAGGGTGTATAATTAGTTTCTAAAACCACAAACCTCAAAATTAAAAAATGATTTTTTTTAAAATATTTTTAATTTAGGCTTATGTCCCCCGCTGAGGGGGACACTGCCCAGAAAGAGTGAACTTCTGTACTGCCTGCTTGATTTCAATCAAATTTGCAGTGGAAGTTTATACTGAGTGTGCAAGACCATCCCTGCCAAATTTCATTTGTCACCTATGTCAATTCTGAAACTTGTCACAGGTGTTAAAATATGGAAGTTGGTGCATTTGCGTAAGAAAACTATTGTCTTAAAATAAAAAAATAAAACATTTGTGAATTTTGTGTGTAATATAGTCATAGGAATACGCAAGCGCAAATACCCAGCTAATTATTTTGCTATAATGAATTGTTTTTTCATAAGTATAACTCTATAAGATTTTTAAAAAAATTTGTCTGCACTTTTTTACAACAGTTATTTTTTTAGCATAGAAAGAATGTTAAAGCAGAAAAACTAATCAGCCAGGCATGTTCCTCACAAAATTCTATCCCAGAAAAAGCACCCAAGAATAATTCTCTATTGTTGTAATAGGAAAACGATGGTTTTCCTAAAGCGAAATTTATGCCGAAAAATGGAACAAAGATAAATGCATTCAAAGTGCTCCAACCCCTACCTTTTTTAGCATCGCTGGACCGAAAATAAGTTATAAAAAATTAACTATGCAGTGTAAACTAATGAAACTTTCTGGGAATACTCTCTAGATGTTGGTGGATGTAAATATGCCAATTTTTCAAAATCAACTTTTTGCAAAAATTATTTTTTCTGGGTAGTGTACCCCTTAAACGGTAGCGTTTTAGCTGCTCGTGTATAAGATGAAAAACTAGCAATCTACCTTTCCCTTTGACTTTGCTTCACTTTCTGCACTAGGTGCACATTATCAGGCTGCACATACCTCCGAGCAGCACGGTACCATGGTACAAAGTAACCCTTGGAAGATTGGCAAGCGCTCACACTTGTCCTTTCAAACAGCCATTAAATGAACACAACCAGCTCAAGTTAAAAATCTCATGTCACGAGCTGATTTTCTGAAACGCCCATCAATATCTTAAAACTGACATTCTTTAGCCTGTATGTGGTCGTAAAGTAGACATGTCTCATGAGAACACACAAAATACCACATTAATAACAATGATGTCCTCAATGAAATTTGTAGAGTGCCACACTGGTCCATAAAAGTTACTAAAACATTTTTAAGGAGAGGCATTTTTTTACTTTTAACTTTGGCTTTCAATACCTGCCAGATTGGAACAATTGGTGCATAACAATTGGTGTGTAACAAAACCGGTCGCTTCACTTTTGCTCTGATTGCCCCTAGTGTAAAACACGCCCGTGAAGACGTGACGAATAGGGTGCCTGCCTTACTCAGAGGTCGAGAGTACATCAGGCCCCAAAGGGGATGTTGCAGCAGCATAGATAAAATGAACAAGAGGGAAAGGAAACAACATCATTCGTGTGGCGATCAGAATTTTGTTCTAACAAGCTTCCCACTTTGTAAACTTTCCTGTCTGCTGCCTTCCCGGGGCTCAACACAAAGCTGGTTAGTACGTACGCCCGGCATGTGAACTGTGGGTGTGAGGGTCCAATGACAAAGGAAAGGCAAACAGAGTAGAATAAAAACAGTGTGACAATAGAAAAAAATAAAGGATGGAAGCCATACGGTCAATTTGACTGTCTGGACACAATACTCATGCACAGTTGTTGGGGAAACTCTCGGGGGCCTAAGAGGAACCTTTTGCCCCACGTACCAACACAAATTTAAAATGAAGTTCCTGAATATGCAGGCAAACTGAAAAGCTGGGCGCTTTCGCATCGAGACAAGATTGAGGAGCATTCTTACCTCGGTTGGTTCCGAAAAGACGCAGGATCGTGGTGTTGGTATTCACGCTGGCAAGGTATCTGGCAAGTTGGTCCACAGCGACACTCGGAGACAACAAAGGCTACGAACAGCCTTTATCCAAGACGAATGGATTGATATCAAGCTTCGATGTCCTTGCTTATACGAGCGCCAGCGGGAGCAACTGCACGATACCGCTGCAACGTCTAGCCCATTTTTTAGAGGCATATATCAGAGGCATATATCAAACTCCATGGTCATATCTATTTCCTGATGCACAGCTTTGTGTTCAGTGTCCACAGATGTTCTAGAGGCACATCTGGTGATGGCCTTGCCCCTTCTAAGGACTGCCTTCAATTTTAATAAATGTCAACCTGGTGCTTGGCCACCGATCGAAAGGTTCTACTGCTGGACAACTCACTTTTTTCGATTCAAACCAGAAAACCAAGCAGAAGAGGTATGTGTGCAGGGACAGGGGTCTGAGGTTTCTATTTACGTGAGCAGTGTGAGCAACAGTAAACACTTCCTACACAAACACCCTGGTTGGTGAGAGTGACTTGCCCACTCTTGGACCTACTCATAGCTAGGGTTCCATGTTTTCGGAGTTCATCTCATGTGAAATTCGGAAGGTGTTTCTCCGAGTTTCTTTATTTGTGGAAATTCTGAGTCTATTGGAGTTTATGATAGATTCCAGATTCTCCAAAATTCTGAGTTTAATTTTGCTGTGTGCACAATTAAAAAAATAAAAATCAATGTATAATAAATATTGTTTGAACAAAAACCTGCCGTAAATTCATAGGAGCTCACCGATATCTAATGATACCTATTCAGCTGAATTGGGCATTCCCACAAAAGAACTTCAAACAAATATTTCTTTAACATTGATACTTTAAAATCACAGAAATCCTGGGCATAGTCTCTGGAAAGCTTGTTTTCTTCCCATGCCATTGCCCCGCTCCCCACTACGGCTGTGCAAGGTGGGGTGGAGAGACAGACACAAGTGCTGATTGTTGGGCGAGTTGGTATTGTACGTGAGAAAACATGATTGCGCTTTAAGACAGGGACATAGGAAGAACAGACACCACGGCACGTGTTGTGTCAGTGTGGCTTCAATTGACTTGGCGGAAAAGGAGTTAGCATTCTTGCGGTCCGTGGCGGGGCCACGGATTGGTTGAGATGTGGTGCGGTGACGCAGTGTGTTTCTACGCTGAGGCTCTTGAATTAAATCAGTTGAAAGTTAGCGCTCTGTGGTGTCTCTTCTTCCTATGTCCCTGTCTTAAAGCGCAATCATGTTTTCTCATGGAGAGACAGAACCTCTAGCTGCCACCTCCCTCCTGTGATCATAGCATTCCTTGTTATAAAAACACAACTCCGCCTTCCTCTAAGAACGGCAAACTAGAACACTTGTTTTTGTTCTGATCAAAAATCACAATGACCCATTGTTCTGCACAAAATTTGGCGAGATAAATGATGAGCCCTTTTGTCAATAGGCTGAGATTTCAGATGTAACTGGAGAGGTATCTTCTTGGAAACTGACAAATGTGCTGACCAAGCTTATTTGTAAAATACAGTTAAACCTCTTTATAACGAACACTGATATTTGCGACACCAGCGACCTATAGGGGCGCCACCACCAAACAAACATGGCGGCTGGGTCCAGGTCGCGTCGGCTCGGCCGGAGCCGCCTGATTAGCTGGCGCATTCAATTTAACAGATTTTCTTTTGTTTAATGCCCAATTTTATAGGTATTTGAACTGAGACGGTTAAATGTAGCCGGTGCGCATAAACTTGCAGAGCATAGTTTTGTTTTCCCGGTGCTTTTTGTTCTTTTCATGTCAAACTTTCGTTTCGGAGATTTCGTTCAAAACCGAAACTATGGGCTCCGAGAGACGGTAATAGACTCTAATCAGTTTTGATCAGCTAAGGAAAGTGGCGATGACTACAGAATTGTTCCACCAAGAGTAATTTTCAGCTAACTCACATGCCTCGACCATGCGACTTATCTGTCTGCGAAATCGAGCTTTTGTGCGTATCCGCGTTTAAGAAACAGCTCCAGTCGTCTGCTCGGTCAACAACACAGGCTGCAGGAAAATTACGAAAATTAAGCAAGCGCTTCTTGAGCCGAGGAGCATGTTAACCCGCTGGCGCCCCACTAAGCAGCTGATACTCGTATTTCAATTCAGGTTTTAGTAGCAATCGAGAAGTCATTTTGATGAGCGGGTTATGTATTATATTACGTACTATGTCCCACTAAAGCGATATTAGCATATTCTTCGGGTTGAAATATGAGCTTAGTTGACTAGCTATTAGGTGAACTGCTGAATAAAAGTATATTTGACAGACAGAGAGCTACTTCTTAAACTTAGCCAAATGGTTCTAGCCGGTAGCACGGAGACGAATGCGGACAAACTGAAGACAGTCTTCATCGGAGATTCACACAAAACCTCTGTGCATTGAACTTGACATCGAAACCTGAACGGAGAAAATGAGTATTTTTTGTGGCCGGTCCACCTGAGCAATGTAGACGTATATCGCTGCTGGCTTCGACGGGGGTATAATATAAATATTGGAGGCGCGATAGATCATAATGCCGTGACAGCGTCCAACTTTGCGAGACGCGTCTGCTCATTAATCATATGCAGCGAGCAGGTTTTCCTGAATCAAGTAATTGCGAAATCAGCCCAACTCCTTCAGTATGGTCCAAAGGCTTTTTCGTCAAAAGCAGCCAAGATAAATAGCCAACGCACCGACCGGCGTGGGTGGCTCAAACTTGAAGCTAATCGAACACAACCAAACTTAAGAAAAGCAGCTATCGAACCTTCCCATTCACTTGACTGCAACATTGGTGTTCCCTCTAGTGAAACACGTCGTCTGTCGTCTTCAGTCCACCGTTCTACATCCTTATAAAGAAACCACTTATCAGTTACCAAGTAGTTGTCACATTGAATGTGATTCGAGATAGACAAGAAATCAAAACGTTTTTCCGTGACTCCTCCCCATCCAAGAAATCGAAAGCATGCGACCGTGTGTTGCGGAGTAAACGGGCTTTCAAACACGTGATGGAAGGAAACAATCTACTGAGGCTTCACCACACTAATGAACACTCAGGCAAACTTAAGAAATTTTCGGACCTTCGTGAAATTACATTGTTCGCCACCGCGCCGACAACACGTGTCCGGGAAAGCCACCAGAGACGCGGAGGGGCGCGGAGCGACCTGGTCCGGCTGGTTCCCGGTTTTCCCGCTTGGCGGCGTCCGTTTTGCTGGAGTCGCGAATAGTGTATTATCGGATATAGCAAACTAATACCCAAGTTTGTTCGGTCATGCTTTATTTGAATGGGAGTTCTAGTTATATAACGAAACCGAAACCGTGAGATCTGACGAGCTATCGGTTATAGCGAAGCAATTCCCACTTTTCTTGCATCACAAAATATTATGAAAGTTATTAAAAAGTAGAAAGAATACAAAAAGTAATTTCGAAATGAAAAATTTAGAAAGTTTAGACCACCAGATGTGCAAAAATGTGCGTTTCGGGAGGTAGCGCCATCTATGAACAGAGCGGATAACGGCGGGGGTGCCGCTGCTGGCCTCTATGCGAGACATCAAGAACCAGTGCCGACTAAAGCCAACCGCCAACCACGCCACTCGTAGAGGAGCTGCAAGTGGCGACGAAGTGGAAAGCCATCTTTCTGGAGACGAAAGTGAAGGTTTTGAGGGCGGTGGATAGCGGTCGGAAGAAAAAAGACATCACTGCGGACTTCGAGCTTGCACAAAGCACGATATCTACCATCCTGAGTGCGGGGAAGAAGATTGAAGATTGCTATGCAAACAACACTGTCAAGATTTATCTTAGGCCTTGCCTCGACCTGGACGTGGAAGAGGCTGTTCTCATGGTTTAATGACGTAAGGGTGCGAAATCTGCCAGTGTCTGGTCAGCTTTTTCAAACGAAAGCAATCAGTCTGGTGTGTCTGTTAGGGCATGATGATTTCAGCGCGAGCAGCGGTTTGCTCCAGTGCAGTGGCTCCAGGTGAAGAGGCACCAGCCCAAAATCATGTCTTCCTTCAAATAAATGAAAAATATCCAGCTAAAAGTTGTTTCCTGTGTGGCAAAATGATATCCTCATGTTCCTATCCAATTTTTTAATGCTGCTTAGTGACAGGTAAGGATCTCAAGGTCTGCGATAGCTCAATTTTATATCTTAGTGCTGTGCACATTCTTGCACGGGCTCGATTGCAGGAACGTTTGCATCAATTTTTGTGTGTACAATTATAATGGATATCGTATTACAGCTAGGATTCCGTGTTTTCGGAGTTTATTTCTCGTGAAATTCGGAGGGTGTTTTTCGGAGTTTCTTTTTCGCTGGGGATACAGGGTTTATCGGAGTTCATTATTGTTACATTCCCAATTATTTGAAATTCAAAATTCAGTTTACTGCATAAAATTTAAAAAAAATTCAAAAACAAAATAAATAAGGTCTTGGTACCATCACCCATTGTCCCGAAAGAAACCTCGACGTGCTAAAAGGCAAACCCCTTTTGTCAGCAGTTCTAGATTTCAAAAGAAACTGAAGTGGAATCTCCTCGGGACCACTGACATTGTTCTTACAAAGTTTAGTTGTTTTGCCGCTTATTTTGTCGCTATGACCTCGAAATTCAGAGTTTTTCGGATAAATCCAAATTGACGGAAAATTTACCAGCGAGTTGTTTTCTGGATTTTTTCGGATTTATCCGAAAACATGGAACCCTACATATAGCAAACAAAATGCTGCTCGTGATGCTAGTGCATTATAACGAGGTTAGACTGTACCATTTTTTCTTTCTTTCACCATTGTGAGATTGAAATTCGGTGTTCTTCAGATAAATCCAAACTGACGAATAGTTTGCTGGTGAGCGTTTTCTAGATTTTATCAGATATATCCGAAAACACGGAATCCAACGCCTAACACAAACCAGCAAGTTATAAAAAAAGGTGCAGTGCAAGTCAAAAACGATACGACTGTTTTAGGAGCAAGAGAAATGCCAACTATCGTAACAGGGACATTATTGGTAGTTCTGCACCTCAATGAGGCTAAAATAAGATACAATTCAGCACCTTTTCTCCCCAATTTTTACTTTTCTACAGGATGACACAAATGTAGTCATTTGGACCACAACGGCACAAAAGGTGAAGAAATTCCCCTCTACTCTATCAGTGTTTTTATGCATGGTTTTCTGAAATTCAATCGATAGCTTCATGCTTTTGCCATGCGTCCTGAAAATCAGTTAACCAGTGCTAAATTAGTGTGGGGTCCCCACTGAATTGCTTCACACTTGATGCCATCCACTCAGCTAAAGTTGTTGATGTGCTCTGAAAGGCAGAAGATCCTATAGGCAATGGCCAAATGCTCAGTATTTTAGAATGTGTTCAGAGTTCAGTGCAGCGAGTTCCCAGGGGCGGAACTGTACGGTACCCACCCATTATACTTTACCCATTGCAACTTTAATTATAAGAAGAAAAAAATTTGAGTGTTTAGGCAGTGACGCAAAATTCAGAAATAACACCTCTACAGACTACCGTACACTCATTTTCTACGCTCATACATATTAAAGACCGTAAAAGTTTTGTTCTCTCGAGCATTCAAAAATGTCTCTCCTTCTGACAGGAAATATGACTTTTTTTTTTTTTTCACACTTCCTCTCACACAAAAATGTGACTGAAACATTTCCTATAGCAAGAATATTGGAGTGTATCAGGTGTTATGTGCAGAAAAACCGAAACATGCACATGCATGAAATTTCATGTTGCGCATCAAAATGTCACCAAAGTACAAGCTCTACTATCCGAGGTCCAACGGACAGAACATCAATGACGTTTTGCCAAATATTATTCAAAGAAGCAGCCTCTGCTATGAAGGCTTCCTTTTACATATAATTCAACAATAGTCACAGCACCAGTGAAGAGCCCTTTTCCCAGAACATAAGCTTTCTTCATTATAACACCCAGAAGATGTACTACTTGGTAATGGCAATTTCCTCAATGGTAACCTATGCTCAGAGATGAAGGTTTCTTTATCTTAGTTTTATCTTAGATCTTGGAAGTTGGGCTGCAAGTTCGTGATGCAAACAGACACCCTCTAACAACAAGAAAGGTCTAGCATGCTTCTGTGGTTGTTAGTCTAGAACAGTGGTTTTCAAATGGGGTTCTGTGGAGCCGCTGGGGTCTGCGAGGTCATTCTAGGGGTCTGCAAAGCCCTCACCTCAACCCCCTTTTCCTCTTTCCTTAAAAAAGATTTTTCTTCTTAATCCTGGCGAGGTGTCGCTAGCTACCGCCAGTTATCAAAGGTACAGCCGTTACCATCTATTCATCCTTTGACTTGATAATCTCGCTTCTCCTGTTTATAACAGTAAAGGCTGCCCTTTCTACACTGCAATTATACTCGTTTTCACCTCAAGAACCGTAGTAGAATGAATTCGGAGCATTCCTAATTTCTTCTGTTATGTAGAGAACTGAGATACGCGTCGCTGCATTTTAAAGTAGATATATGTTATCTTTTATTAAGACATACACGTTTCAAACGTCAAAAGCATTGCTTCTTCCTCCGACAACCAAATCTTGTAAAAACTATTTTACACAGCGTACAAACAATGCGTACAAAAATTCTTTTTTCGAGATGAAAACGAGTATAGTTTATGAGTACAGCTTGTCAGACTGCAGTGGAAATGGGCAAAAGCTCTTGCTATGTGTGCACCTCTTGCGCTCCAGTTCTTTGTTGCAGGTATGCATGGAGCATAGCTCTGCAATGCTGCAGCGAAAGAAAATTGTACCATCAATCAAAATCAAATCAATATTAAGAAAAAGGCTAATCAATGTTAGCCATTTAGGAAACTTTCCACAAATGCCCTGTGAAAACGCACCAGCAAGACAATTAATTGTCTTGCTGGCACGCTTTCACAGGGCATTTGAACTGCACTGAAGACTTTAGTGCCTGCACTGCCAACCTCAAAATAATTTGGTTGATGCTCACCCGCTCCAGATAAAATTTCTGAAAATGCCCAAATGCAAAAAATCTTTTTCAATTGCTGTTGTTTTGCTCGTTTAAATATTTTGATACTAAGCTACATCAAAAATGTGCTTCAGAGTCCTTATTTCCTAGCATGTAATGTTGCTGGGGAAACCCGTAAAGCGCCACAAAATTAACTAAAACAAATAGTAATGTAAGGTCTTCAGACTTGCTGTTTGTCTAGATCAGGGGAGCCAGGCTGGGCCCGGCCTAAGAGCCGCAAACAAAATCACTGAAACTTCCGAGAGCCGAGGGGGGCGGGGAGTAGGGGAGGGTGCCGCAAGCCGCACTTTAACATGTGAAGAGCCACATGCGGCTCGCGAGCCGCAGCTTGGCCATTCCTGGTTTAGATACTTAAAGGAGCTGTGCAACGGTTTTAACATTGAAAGAATTGGCATCTTCTACTTTTGACATTGTTAATCTTGTCACAAAGGACAGAAAACACACCTCCTTCCTTCGAAATGTTGCAGATTTTGCCGCATAATCGCGAGGCAAAAAGTAGAATATTCCCGACCTGCAGTCGCGAGTGGCGGCCATGAGAAACTACGCGCGGCACAGTAAATGGGGGTCTTGTAGAAAGATAGCAAGTTGTGCAAATACCTGCTCGATAAAAGGTAACTTTTCTACAAATCTTGTCGTTCCAAAATAAATATAAATGCGTCAAAAACCTGGTATCATCGACAAAACTTTTATTATACGAAGTTTTAGTGGCGCCATCTACCCTAAGTCCACAAAACCGCCAGCTTTATGTGCTACCGCAAACAGCCGCCAGAAGCCGGAGGGGAAAAGGGTCAGAGCCGGACGGGTATGGCCAAACCCCGGATGAGACTCTCCTCCTTTCACCGTATTGTTCGCGCTGTGCCCACCAGCATGTGGTCATGCGGTCGCGAGTGGATGAGTTCTCGCTACTCACTGATGGCTCTAGAAAGGGAGCTTCAGCGGAACCCCCGCGCGACTCCCCGCCGACGTCACAGCGCACGTGACTCGGAAATGGTGAAGGAGTTGAGAGGTGCCGAAAACCTCAATCTTTGTCCATTTTTGAAATAAAAAGCTGGGACATGCAGGCAAAAGGAAGTTTTTTGTTCTTTACTTCAGAAGAGGTTCGAGACACCAACTCCCAAATTATTTAAGCAAAGCACTGAAACTGTTGCACAGTTCCTTTAAGGGGAACACTAGTCTTGGGGCTTCTTTCCTTATTTTTGTGGCCGAGCCCAATAAAACAGCAGTAGCTTGTTCAGACCTCAAAGCTAATTTTAACCACCTTTTTTTTTTCTTTTTTAATTAGTAAGTTATTTTTATGATATGTTCATAAACATATCATAGATTTGTAGTATGTGACTATATGTTAAAACTATTAACATATAGTCACATACTACAAATTGTGAAGAATGCAATGTTGGAAGCACTTTTTAGATTGAACCATTGTTTGTGACTTTTCAAAACAATGAAGTTCAGTGCTCAATGTGTGGCTACCAAGCAATAAAACATTATTTCAGTTAAAAATTTTCCTACAATATATTGAAAGAATCTGCTTCTAACATTGCATGCTTTGCACAAAAGGCCATCTTTTTGTCTGTCCTAGGTGCCGATATTTCTTTCTGAAAAAATGTAAGGACTTCAAAATTTGCGTTTTGAGAAAGTGTTTTAGCATCAGCTTAAGTGCAATTTCAGCCTCATAGATATTATAAAGTAATATCATGGCTCAAATATTAATCTTCAAAATAAGAAACTTGGAAGATCAAAAGAAAAATAGCTGTTGATTTTGAGATCACCATTTTCCAAAAAAACTGTTTTTATGGATTTTTCTGGCTACAAAGACCCATGTTTCTAGCTAGACATGCGGGATTGGGGCGGGTGTATGCTAAGCACAAGCATCATCTACACCGCACTCTTCACCACGTTTTGGTGTCTACAACGTTCGAAGATGGCTCCACAACTGCGGTATCAGTCTGCGGACATGGTGTGAACCGAGAGACGGTAATAACAAACGGTGAGACGGCAACGGCGGTTATGATGCAAGAAATGGCGGTAATGGTGGGACGACTTCCAACAAGCGCGCTGCACAGGCGCGTTATGCCAATCACGTGGACACCGCTGAGCGCCGAGAGGAAACGTTGCTGACGTCACCCGTCACGCTTGCCCGGAGAAGCGAAAACAAACAAAAAGGGGCAATGGTGATGACGTTTTGGCTACGCCAACGCCGCATCCTTGAGTGTGCTGTTGGTTGCACCTCTAACCCGCCCGCTAGAGTCAACCGATTTCGGCAACTTGGTCCGTTGCAAAGTTTGCCGGACCGTTTCAGAAGCATTTAGACAGAACTAGGTTGTAATATTTGACATGTGTTCTTCCTAGGTGATGCTGAAGAGGACTGCATTGTATTTTCAAAATGAAAAAATGAAGCAGGGTGGCTCTTAAGTAATTTTTCTGCTCGTGGTTTTAACCCTTTAATGGTCATTGACGCACCTGTACGCCAGCGCGGGAGTGTCCCGCATGCTTGCTGACGTACATGTACGACCGCGACTGCTCATTCAAAAATTCCCGCCTCTGCATGAACGCGCGTTCGCGGGGACGTGCTGCCATCTGGTAGGTTTCTAGGGAACTACGACCATATAACGCCTGTCGCGTTTGTTCTGGGGCAGCTTTTTGAAATCGCGAAATTGGACGCTCTGCGCACGAGGTACTTTCGAGAGATGGCCCAGTGTTGGCTGCTCCAGTGGTAGCGAAGTTGGAGCGATGGCTCTTTGGGTTCAGACTTTGAACCCTTCTCAAACTCCGAGTCGGATGACAGCTGGACATTGGATAAGGGCCCGTGTGTGGAACCCCGCTTCAAGGGCTACCGCACTTTGAAGAAGTACTAGAAGGTTAACAATTCAAAGTTTTAGTCCTTTTTTTTTTGTTCAACTTCGAGCGAAGCGTGCCACAGATGTTATAAAGTGTGTGTTGCTATTTATTTTAAGTCTTACATTTTTTTATGCGACAATAAACTAGTGTATTTTTTGCAATAGCACCGAGAAAAAAAAAAAACACCGGCCACGGGGGCGTGTTTGTGGACAAGACATGTGTCCATGAAAGGGTTAATAGAGAACTATGAAATGTTACAAATTACTGAAAAGGAAAAAAACTTCGAAGTGCTATTTAAAACGTGCAAGTCAACATTCTATACGGTAAAACTTCGACGATATGTTTTTCAAGCAACCGCAGTAAAAAGAAAAAGCGCAACTCAGAGAAACTCGAGAAGAAAGGAAGCTAGTGCAACTGGACAAAAAGGGGAGAGTGTGCGTGTCCTGACAGTTGGCCTGTTGCGAGAGCCCCAATCTCTTCTAAGCCTAGCTCAAAGTCGTGCCTGCCTGGGCAAGAACAGGCAAGAAGCGCGGTGCAGAAAGACAAAAAGGTAAAGTAAAAAAGGGGCAGCGAAGCGAAATGACGAGGGCGGCCACAGCGGGGCAATGCTGGCGTAGCTGACGTTGGCTACGCTAGCCAACATAGAGAAACGCAAAAAACAGAAAACTAATATGCGCATTAATTTCGGCGTTCAATAAGATTGTTGTTCATGATCACAACAACTTGGAAGATGTATTAGCCTTGAATGTATTACCCAGGTTCTACTGTACACCTACAATAAACCCCGCGATAATCACTGCCTTTCTCCTACTTCCTCTTCCAAAGCACAAGTTCTCTGGATGACTTGTAGATGTCTTTAATGTTTATTCGACAACAACGCAGGCCGCATCAGGGCGCAGGCAGGTGTGGACATAACACAAATGAAAGGTCATAGTAAAAAGTGGCAGATCAACCCATCATTACAAGTAATGAAGAAGCATAATGCTGGCTAACATTGGCAATAAGTACACAGGCCGCCTTCATCCGTCTATGGTAAGCCTCTGAAAACGGTACTGCAGCATGTATAAAATGCTTCAAACCAATCTTAGACAGTCCGCAAAAATTGTTTTCTGGGCATCAAGCTGCAATTTACTAAAGAGGTGCGGCTAGGCGGTGAAAGCTTGAAGTGAAAATATCAATGAACAAAATTTCCTTGTTCAAAACAGAAAAAAACTTCACCTGTTTTGGGTTACCTGAGTTGGCAGCTGCAGATGATTGTCATGACCGTGCTGTAACTATTCTATCTGCCACCGACAAATGGCACAATGTGAGACACTATAGTGTGCAGCACCTAGACCGATCATCTCCGTACCAAACAGGGGGAGCCACAAGGGACTTAAATCCAGTGTTGGGGTAAAGTACACCCCAAAAGTACTTGAAGCAAAGAACATATATTTTAAGTACAGTGCTAAGTACACCGGGCACAATGCACTTAAGTAAAATACTATAAATACAATGTATTTGCAAGGTAAAGTACAAGTACTTTTTAACATAATCTTTCAGGATGCTTTTTTTATTCCCCTATAACAGTGCGTCTATCTTGTAAAGGGCACTCCGCTCAATAACGAAAAAATTTAGGGCTTACATGGGATTCTTCATTTTACAAAGCACTACTAAACAGCTCTATGTTTTCGGATTCGCAAAAAGGTGGAATATTATTTTGTGTAATCTGAAAGGGAGGACACTACCCAGAAGAAAAACAAAATTCTGCGAAAAACATGGTTTTGAAAAATTACATAAGTACATCCAACATCTATAGAGTATTTCCAGAAAGTTTCATTAGTTTAGACTACATAGTTAATTTTTAATAAATTATTTTCTGTCCATTGAAGCAAAAGAAAAGGTAGGGTTTGGAGTAGGGATGCCGCGAACTTTTTCGAATCGAATTTTCGATTGATCGAACCGAGCGGGTCGAAAGGTTAGAAAGATTTCGAATTTTCGAACTTTCTATAGTTGTAAACCTCGGCCGGAAGTCGAATTCTCGAATATGCAAAACTAAGGAAGTTCGATGTTTTCTTCCCGAACTTATTACGCTAGTAGGCACTCCGATCCTTTTCGAACTTTCGAACTTATTATGCTGCAAAATTCAATGCTTGTCGAACTTTCGAACTTGAGAGACCAAAAAAATTCAACGATTAAACTTTCGGAATCTCGAATTTGCACTCAAAAGTTCGGAAGTGCTTTTTCGAACTTCCTACGCCAAGTACTCCGATCATTTTCGAACCTTCGAACTTATTTATCAAGAAAAATCGAAAAAGTTTCGAACTTTCGAATCCTGTAAAATCGAAAGTCTCGATCGTAACTTCGAACTTAGTGTAAAACACGTTAACGTCGTTTTAACTCCGAAAGACCGGCGGGATCGTTTTGTTTCATATGAATTCAAGTAGTTAGGTACAATTTTAATTTTTTTTCTAGAATATTTACAGTGCGGTGCTGCGTTCCTTACGCAAGGAAAGACCATGCCGCTTATTACAATGTTCTGGCAAGCTCAGTCTTAAAGAAATAAATTCCCGAAGGGGCGAGGCAGGACCACGGGTCTTTGACAATTGTCGCTTGTGCCATATTTGAAGAGCGCTAAAGCCGAAGCTATTTACGGTAGAGATGTTAAAAACTTTTTTTTAAGAATGATGTTTGTATAGCCTAGGTAAGTGTCGCCCTTAAGATGTGATTATTGTTATTCAATATGAGTTTCCGAAGAAATGTTCAAACATGTATCTAACGGGCAATTATGTTCTTGAACATGGTATTTTCTTTGTTCGTCTAAGTTGTTTGAGGTATCACATTTGAATGAACACTACAGACAGTACATATAATTGCCATCTCGCAGAATACAGAATAATGTGGAAATGAGGAATAAATTAACTCATGGGGAAGATTTCTAATAATAATCAAGTTCAACACATCATTATTATTTTCTTTTGCTTTGTGTTTTTGGGAAGTGTTTTTTCTAGCTTGTACACATTTTGGTAGGAGAAACTTGTTTCGAAAGTTCTGAGCTTCTGAATATGCAAGAATACAAAACTTCCGGCGTGGATCTTTATAGTAGTTTCTTTTTTTTTTACTCCAGCTTTTTATCCCCGCATTCATTGTTATAGTTTGTTTTTCTTTTACCAATGGCACAGTCTCTTAGTGTCGAGAACACATAGCTTTGAAACTTTCGAACCTCTAAGCATGTTACAAGTAGTAGCTCTCTGACAACGAGTAGTTTCCGAAAATGACGATTCTAACGCCGATCTTTTATGCAGTGAAGGAGCGACAGTGGCTATACATATACATAAATAATTTCAGATTAAAAATAAGCTCGACCACGCCCTCTTTCCCCGTATTGTTTTCTTTAAAGGGGAACTCCGGCGATTTTTTGAGCAACCCCAACCAACTATATTTTCGAACTCGCCGTCCTTTACTCTTTCCAGTATGCTATTTAGTATCGCGAAATTCAGAATAGTTACTGTAGAACTCGGCCAATGAAAATGACGCCAAAGCCAAGATTCGAATATACCCGCGCTTTCTCATTGCCGTGACGTCACGGGCTGGGTAGGCTTGCGGTTCGAGCGGACAGTCTAAAAATAAACTATGCCGAGCATTTGATTCGTGCTGCTGCGCGGGAGCTGGAGCGACCTTCCACAGCATTCATTTGACACCATAAAACCGTTTGTAATCAGCTGGGGAAACAAAGTCTACAGCCCAAAAGAGTGAATCCCTACCCAACCATGACGTCACTTTTTCAATGTTGCCAGTAGAGCTTTTCACTTTGAAAAACACGATGAGAACCAAAATTGTAAATTCTGTAACTTCGCGAAAAAAAAATTATTGTGCCCAAATATTTGGGTTACTATTTCAGCGATGTTTGCTGGTGTTTTTAGCAAGTTTTTTAGGCAAAATCGGGGACTAAGAAGAAAACGGCGGGAGTACACCTTTAACAGTCCGAAGATGTGGGAAGGGCATGTGGGGCTAGAGCACCCCCCCCTCCCCCGCGTTTTCCCTCTTCCGGACGCGCACTGGTACTGTGGAACGCTCCTCGACGTCGAGTTGTGTCGGCTTCTTGTGCTTTTTGTGGGGCGTTTCCTCTCCGTCCCGGAAAATAAACCTTCAGGACAATTACAAAACTTAACTTACAATATGCCAGCGTCACTCGGGCGGCGTTTTTGATCGGATTACTTCCCAGCGTGCAAGGGTGGGGAAGTAGTCGGCCGGGTCGTCTCAAGGTTTTTTGAGCCTCAACCTCCTGCCCGCCCCTGGCCGTTTCGAACTGATGAGTATCGTGAAAACAGTGTGTTCGTGTGATGGCTCACTGCGCTGGGCAAGTCAAAGACCCCCCCCCCCCCCCCCGAGCTGGCGGTCAAAATTACTGATCTATGGTCACACATCACTCTGCACTGGCAAATAGTCCAGTACATAAAAAAAAAAATTCAAAATCTTCACAAGTTTTTTTTTTTTTTTTTTTTTAAACTAGTCTTAAAAAGAGAATCGAAACCTTCGAAACTTTATGTAGAAAGAAATTCGAAATCTTCGAAGTTTCTCAAACTTTATGTCTGTAAAAATTCGAAGCGTTCGAATTTTTCGCCAATTTTTATATCCAAAGAATTTCGATATTTTCGAATTTTTCAAACATCACATCAGATCCCAAGAAATTTAAATTTTTCGAATGTCTCGAATTTTTAAGTTGTCAGGAAAGTTCGAAATCTTCGAATTTATCGAACCTCGTTAGTGAATAGTCGAAATATTCGAACTCGAAATTTTAGGAAACCATTAAAGCTTCGGAACTTTTCGACCTCGAAACTCCACTGTGATCGAAAGTTGCAAATTTTTTTTCGATTTCGCAACTCTCGGTCGATACGTAAAAATACCGAAATTTTTTTCGAATGTGCGAACCTCAGTTCGCTTTGAAAAATATCGAAAGTTTCTTCGAAATCGGGAACCAAGGGTGGTTCGCAACATCCCCAGTTTGGAGCACTTTGAACGCAATTTTTTTCCGCTTCCACTTTTTGGTATAAATTCCATTTTAGTCAGCCTATCGCGTTTGATAATGCCAATACAGGGAAGGCTCGTTCTTCACTTTTCCTGGATTGAAATTTAATAAGGAGTGCGGCTATGGAATGCTTTTGTCACTTTAGAGATTCTTTTATAAAAAATGTCGACATTTTGTCGAAGACACAGAACACAGAAGACCAAAAAAGTTTACCAATTTTGCAGAAGAGAAAATTTATAGAAATAACTGACGTCTTACAAAAACCTTTCCATAGCTTCGGCACCCTCTAGGCATTCTGCTACATATCTAGCGAATATTAATCTTGAATATTGTGATAGTTTTCCGACGATAGGTTTACTAAACAATATGGGCGTGCTGCTGATAGAAGCTGTTTCTACTTTCCTTCTCATTTACCCGGCAGACCTGAAATTTTGTTATGCACCCTCTAGCGTGACCACTAGCCTACCCTGTAAATTTAATTAATTTCAAGCCAAGGTTGCCTCAGAAGTTGACCCTCCTAGGGGGTGCGCCGCCTTAATTTAAACATCAGCTGATACCAAGGCCGAAACTGTCGCGGTTAAGGCCAGGGAACATTGGTCTCGTGTCGCCGAGAGGTCATGGCCACGTCACGTCAAACCACGTGGTCTTGCGACGTTTGTGGGGGCGAGGTACAGGACACGCCGACGCGGGCAGGTCGCTCGCATGGTGTGGATGGTGATGGCCATGATGGCCCGGGGGAGAGGAGGAAGGGGAGAAGACGAAAGAGGAGGGGGATGCGAAAGTTGAGGCTTGAGGCAGAAGTTGGTACATACTTCGGAAATGTCAGCGCAAAGGCGTAGGACCAGACAACAGAAGTGCAACACGGACGCAAGCGCTGACTTACAACTGAGTTTATTGAATGCAAAATCGCAATATATAGTTAAGAAGCTAGTCACGAACAAATGAGAGGAACGAATTAGCCTACGTGATATCACCAATAAAAATAAAATAAAAAATAAAAACTATAAAAAAAATGCGTCATGACACAGCCGAGCTACAGAGGCAGGATGGCTGCAAAAAAACGTAGCGAGTCAGGAACTAGGGAGAATTACGCTCCTTGCCTGAGAGGGCTCACATTGAAGGACAGCTTACACATGCTGCACCCAACCTCGCTTATGGTCTCGGGAGCTTACTCGGGAAATTCTGGAGGCTGCTGAGATAGCGAGGTTGGGTGCAGCATGTGTAAGCAGTCCTTCAGTGGCCCTTTTCAGGCAAAGAGATGAATTTTCTAGTTCCCCCGACTTGCTCTCGTTTTTTTAGCACATACTTCCGTATGGCTGTGTCATGACACATTTTTTATTGTTTTCTTTTTTTATTTTATTTTTTATTGGTGATGTATCACATAGGCTGAATTTCACATAGGCTGAATTCTTTCCCTCTCATTTGTCTTCGGGGTGACAATGCAGCTATATATTGCGATTTTGCGTTCAGTGAGCTCCAGTTGTAAGTCAGCGCTGCGTCCGTGTTACTTCTGTTGCGGTCCTCGGTCCTCAGCCTTTTCGCGCTGTTTTAAATTCCGGAGGAGGGGGAGCGGAGAAACAGACCAATAAGCGCGCAGGGCAGCGCAAACTTGTGCATCCGCTGGCCACGGTGATCCCGTGGGACACCGTAGAGCTCAACACCGGGAGGAAAAACTCATGACGCCATTGTTAAATTTCGCTCAGAAGTAAAAACAAACAAAACGTGAGAATGACGTAGTCATGCCTCTGGACGTAGTGGTTCAACGTTGGCCGCTCCAACTCCGTCGCATTGATTGCGCTGACGATTGCGCCCTCACGTCGCACGCTGGAGTTGGCAGATTTCGGCGACTTGGCTCATTTGAAAGTTTGCTGGCCAGTTTATTAAATATATAGACGGAATTAGATTGTAATATTTGACATGGGGTCTTCCTATATGATACTGAAGAGGGCTGCATAGTTTTCTAAATATCGAAAACGAAGCGGAGCTGTCCCTTTTTTAAGCTGGTATGCATTTCTCCAGGGGTAATCAGATGTGCCTAGCTATGTTTGGAAATGGCAGCAAATATTGGATAAAGTCAAGTGGTCAAAGAGTAAATATTTCGAAATGGCACCAAATTCACAAGTCCCTTCGATTTGTGAATTTGGTGTCGCCGCACTGGGTTTCTGCACTTAAGGGGTTAAACCCAGTCTTGGGTAGTGACGCGTTACTAGTAACGCGTTAATGTAACTTTGTTACTTTTTTGGTAACTTGTAACTGTAACGAAGTTACTTTTAAAAATGTAACTTGTAACTGTAACGAGATACTTTTTTCTGAGGAACGACGAAAAGTAAATAACGTTATTTTTGTCGTTACTTTTTCAACTTTCTATGAATAATATATCACTGAACGAGTACTATTTAGCTACATCTTGCACTTTCCAAATCCTCTGTTCTGACATTTCGAGTGTCAATTTGACCTTGTACAAACTTGTGAATACGTTTCTTTGTACGCGAGTCACAACCCGAATATAGCCACGTGTAGATTTCATAAAAAATCTAGTTATCTTTACGCACGCACTTGTACTTTGTGACTGAACACTTACATCTTATAGAGTTTTGAAGCACTATCTATGTTGTGTTTTTTTTTTCCGTGCAAACGCTTTTTAATTGGGTGAATCAACCGTGAAACAACAATACACGCGGAGGGCACTGCGCATGTTTCGCATTTTGATTTGCGCCACTACTTTAGCGCTGAAACTGTCAAACACTAATTTCAGAAGCAACTGCTGCAAGTTACAATATGAAGTAAAAAGCATATTCTTTCATTTTATGCAAGAACTTTGCAAGGGGCGTTTTCTAGTTTTTCCTAATTTTTTGTGTTATAGAAAAGTAACTGAAAAGTAACATAGTTACTTTTTAGAAGTAACTATAACTGTAACGAGTTACTCTTTTGTTGCGGTAACTGTAACGGTAACTTCGCTACTTTTTTCTGAAAGTAACTGTAACTGTAACGAATTACTTTTTAAAAGTATAACTTTCCCAAGACTGGTTAAACCTGGTGGGAGTGACGTCAACCCCATAACTTCCACGAGCAATCCTCTCGTGAAGGAGTGTCCTCTCCCAATAGGCCAACGCGCTGTTTACAAACAAGCCACCACGAGGTGTAAGAAAACGTACAGTTTCTGCACAAAGTGTGTGGACGAGGGAACCAGATTCACACAAAGCGGAGCGCTGTGCGTGTGCCACGCCAATAGCAGCACCAGCGTGACATTGGCGCCGCGTGTTGGTCTATACAGTCTGAGCTGTTACAACAGACTGGTTACAACGGACATTGGTTCTCATGTGAATTCATTTCTCATACCATTCCTTCAACGACCATATGCTGCAACGACCGAAATATTGGCATCGGTCGAGAGTTCGAAATGCTGCAAGAGACCCGCCCCCGGTGCAGATGGATCAATGCATTGCTCTGCTCGCATTCTCGGTGAGAGTAGAATATCCCTTCCATTATCTCTTCAGAGTTTACGTAAGCACAATTTTGCTACACAAATTTAACAAGACCAAATTTGGGGAATGTACTTCGAAGTCGGGAGTTGTACTTCCTTCGGAAAGTATCAGTAAGAAAATACTTTTAAGTACAAGTACATAGTCAGAGAATGTACTTAAAATAAAGAAGAGGCTTCCTAAACCTACTTCAAGTAGTACTTGTACTTAAAGTACTTCCCAACACTGCTTAAAACTCTGTACATCAGGGTGTCTAGCAAATTATTCTTTTGAAATTCCCCGACTTTTTCAGGTTTTCCCTCACAATTTCCGGTGAAATTCCCTGACCACTCTAGAGGCGGTTAAATAATAATAAGACCATTACAACACAAGGCATTGAGCATTGAGCACAGTGAGGATCATTTTGCACAGGCCTAATATTGCATATTCTGAAATATTTGGGTTCGTCCAGTCAGGATTAAACGAGCACTTTTTTGCCGCAGACATTGTCAGTGAAGAGGCCACTTCCGGAAACACGATCACGAGGCTCAACCACACGCGTCAATAACCAAATGGCAACATGGCCCCCAGATGCACTTTCGGATACTTTCAGCTGAAGGCTTAGATTGGATTGGGGTCTGCGGTTTTCCCATTTGTAACTAAATCTAGTCGCTCTAACTGAATATAGCCTAGTGTCGCGCTCTCAATCCAATATCAAGGCAAGGCAAGGCAAGGAAAGGCTTAAACTGGATTTGTCGGTTGTTTTCTTTGCATCGGGTGAGCAGAGCCCGCGCTTCGCTCTAAGCAGAATTTATTGCCTAAATTACTGCCCCCAAGTCCTCAAGTCTTTGCTCAGGGCACTCGATGGCGGTTCCGGCTCATTTTCTCTGACTGGGCTCGCTTTTTGACAATATCCCTGACAATTCCCGGTTTCCCGGTCGCAAGACACCCTGGTACACATATGTAGTTCTTCTGTTTTGTTTAAATGAACAAATTATTGCACTTTCAGAACTGTACATTAGAGAGGTGTGCGACAGTGGGACGAGAAGTTTCCGAAGCTCAACTGCTGATCTTGGCACCAGCCTTCAACGCTTCCAACGTCTGTCGGCGGCAGATACAACTAAGCAAACACGGTCACGACACTGCCTGCGGCTGCAGCCACAGGTAGCCCGAAACAGTTTTTTTTTTCTTCCTTTTTTTCTGTTTTGAACAAGGTTCTTTCTTTTTTTCTGTTTTGAACAAGGCAAGATTGTCCATTGATATTTTCACTCCGAGCTTCCACCACCTAGCCACACCCCGTAGTAAATCGCAGCACGATACGTTTTAAGAAACCAATCTTTGCGGACCATCTAAAATGGGTTCAAAGCCTTAGCGTGCATGCTGTATACTCAACCCCAGGTGCTCGTTCTATTAGGTGGACTCACCAGCAGGTATCTTGTGTTTCTCTTGCTCCTTCCTGAATTCACTGGACACGATCCACCGGGTGAGCCTTGAGTGCATGCTGTATCTCAACCCCAGGTGCTCGTTCTATTAGTGGACTCACCAGCAGGTATCTTGTGTTCTCTTGCTCCTTCTGAATTCACTGGACACGATCCACCGGGTGACGTTCTCGGGTTCCTCGTTTTCTGGCAAAACCACCTTGCGGACCACCGGAGGCTCTCCTATCAGTTCTTTGGAAGGACCAGATGCAAGAGCATTAGTGGTCTAGCCAGGCCCAGTAGCAACACTATTTGTTAACAAGTGTCGGACAAAACATAAAATATTTAATATACCTTGCTGGACCGTATTTGGGGCAACCGTGAGTATCTCCTCGGCTGGTTTGAGGACGTCGACAATGTTAATCTTCCTGACACCTTAATAACAAAAAAAAGAAGAAAAAAAGAGCAATCGATGAAGACATCTTGCCAGATAAACAAGTTCAACGAAATACACGTAACCCGTCCTTGTGTTTCCTTCAACAGGAGGCTTGGTGCGTGACAAAGTAACTGTGACTCAATTAACTATTCCTTAAGGGGGGACACCACCTTAAAATTTAAATTTTCGAGAAAAATACTTGTTTTCCTATTTTTATGTATTGTGGTTCCACAACTAATAGTGTATACTCCTGCAAATTTTTATTGCAATATCTGAAGTATTTACGGAGAAATAAAACATTTTCGGTCAGCCAACGATGCAAAATCACATGTTTTTGAAATAGGAAACTTCTGTTTCCTATTTTCAAACTGCTGTAGCTTTGCACCGGTGTACCCTAGAATGATGATCATACTCTCGTTGGAAAGAGCATTTCTTCACAGTTTCAGTACATTAAATATCTTTGCTCGAGAGTAAACTCAGTAAACTCTATTCGGGCAAGAACACCATAGAAGTCCAGCTTTCACGTAGAAGAGGCTATGCATATAACCAAGAATCGAAAAGCCCACCCTGATTGAACACAAAACTGACTAAAACCAGCATTCATTTATAGAAAGTCACGTGGGTTTGTCTGCTTTGTATTTCGATGATGCTTGCCCCGCCCATACTTGCTGATGTTGGTTCGTGTATTGCAAGCATACCCAATTCCTCACTCGTTTCACAATCAATGTCCACATGCCGACAACAAAAAGACACTCGAAGAAAGCGTTTTAAGCTCGGACTCACTCAGCAAAGCCATGCTGGAGATTGGGTGTAAGCAGAAGGCACCATCTACGCTCTTGGTGCCTTTTAGTTGCCACCACCACCAGTAAAAGCAAATGTAGTGGTGTGGAAACTTCAAACAGGTTTTTCTCAGTTTCACTTTTTTGCAGCAACTTTCGTTTTAGGAAATCTATCATTTCAATGAATTGCTAAATGTATTCTTTGCTGTGGATGTTCCTGAACTGAAATTTAATGAGGAAGGGGGCTAGATATTTATTTTTCTATTCAAATAAAGTTCTTATTGCCAAAAAGTAGAGTTTTGATGAGGAGAAAATGCCCCATTATGTGGAATGCTTTTCAAATTGACATTTTGCATAGAAAAAACACACATTTTAAGGTAAAAATAGATAGCCCCCTCCACCATATGTTCTAGTTAAGGCTAAAGCTTAGAAATGCTCAATATTCTCCAGCAATTTTAAACGATAGATTTCCTTGCCAAGTGAGGCGACTTACATCAATAGCTGTGTACCCCCCCTGTAGCTTATCGGAAAATAGTCCTACAGAGATGAAATTTCATAGAGTGCATTTAGGCAACGAGATGAATAGCCCCTCCAAATTTCATCAATATTGAGCAACTGGTTTAAAAGTCGACACTTGAAGGTGGTGTCACCCATTAAAGGGATACTGAACCAAAATTTCGAGCTCGCAAAACAAGGCTGGACGGATAGGCAAGACGCTACAAAACCTTGAAAACATCTCATACAGCGATACAAATAGTCGTATTTTTGGAAAATAAGTGCACAATTGAAAACGGCCGGCGAGGCCAATGAGGCAAGTGCCGCCACGATTCTCATTCCCGTTCCTCCTCGCTACGTCCCATCGAGCTGGTGAACCGAAGCGAGGCCACTTCCCTTCATTCTCAAATGTTCCAGGAGGACCATAACGTCATAGCCCTCGCTTGATCGCACCCTTCTTTTCCAAAAGGACGGCCATCCGTTTGAGATATCAATGTATGAGTAATGTTTTGGAGTTTGTAGCGACCTGTTCAACGCTTGTGCGGTCTATTTTGCGAAGTCCATATTTCGTTTCAGTATCCCCTTAAGACAATACAAATGTTTTCGACAAAGATAAGATGAAGAAGCTGGTTTAAACTACTTTCACTTCCTACAGTCCACTGAATATCTACAGGTACACGCTCCATTTACAATTCTTGGAATGAACCTCTTACCGTCCTTGTTGATGATTTCGACGTTCACTTGAACGAGGCCCTCGCCCTGGACACACTGATCCACCAAGTTTTTGCTTGCGTTCAGCTGTCGAAGGAAAGCAACAGACTGAGTAAACATTGTTATAGAGCCTTGTTGTTTCAACCGGAGCTACCGGAAAGAGATGCAGACAGCTTGCTTGCCTGTACCTTTGAGACTGCCTCATCAATGCCGTAGTACTTGCACTCTCCGAAAAGTCATTTTTTGCATTTCATGTTTATACTAAACAACTTTTACGCAAGACAAACTTGGCTGTTGAGTTAAATGCCATCAGAACAGGCAGTTTACTATATAATAAGATGTATACTATTTGGATTGACATGATGAAACAACTCAAATAAAGTGCTGTATGTAACCCAAACTATAGGGAGGATTAAAATATTTTATGCAAGTGACCACACCTCTTGAGTGTCTTGCAGAAAAAAGGCGTAGTCGTGAAGGCTCACTGCCAAGCGCTGTTCCAACAAGCTTCTCAAAGACGTCAGCGGCTCTGTGATGTCCATGTGCTGAGCAATGACTCCTACGTGAGACCTGAAACATTCAACAACAAAACTTTGAAGTTACAAGATAAAGCAGGCACAGTTCTCGTAAGCCTACAAGTGAAGAAGACCAAGCAAAACGGGTTCTAGGCATGGGCTATCGAAATAGGGCTAAAGTGATGACAGAACTGACGATGTGCCCACAGGTTTGGGGGGATAAGAAAAAGCAATAAGGCCATTGACTTCAAGTACAATCAACATTTCATGTATAGCACTTTTTGTTTCACCTTCGGTCAAAACGCAGCCGACGCCACGAGCCAATGGGACCAACCAAACGGCATTGAAAGCGTGGCATTCGTCATCTTTTGTATGCATTCTTTCGTCGGCTAAACCAATCAAGCACAGCGAATGCCTTGTAACTTGCACTCTTAGTATGCGCATTCGTAATGGTATGTACTTGAGCCTTCGACTGTACTCTGACTTGAGACTAACATAAGGTGAGTAGACGCTGTGAAATACACACTTCAACCATTTTCCTGAAATACACACTTCAACCATTTTCCTTGCTCACTTCTCTGAATCGCCCAAAATACTAACATCTACCAATAATAAAATACTTTTTGCTTTGTTTGAGCTCATTTCGGTGCGAGTGTGGCACCATTCTTAGCAAAAATGGCATTTTGGCGCAAGATGTAGCAGGCTTTTGTTTATGGCACAATTTGGCACAAATGGCACAGCACTTTCCTCACTTGGCCTACAATCTTCGCTCCCCTGCTGTTTTCATGTCATTTGGACTGCTTGTTTTCTTTATTGCCCAACACGCAAGAAAGCAGTGAGGCCGGCGGCCTGTCCTACTGGCCGAGCCTCCGAGCAGACTAAGCCTAACTCGTGTCCGGCCTGTGGGATGGGCCAACAGCCTATGCAGCGCTCTAAGGCAGCCTAGAGAAAAGTTAATTTCCTCTCTCCGACCTCCCTCACTCACCCTTCCTGGAGCTGGCCGAAGATCTGGCCAGTCGCACTGTCCTGGATGACCATGTTGGTGGAGGATCCCTCGGAGGACACTATGGCCTCCACGGCCTCCAGCATGGTCGCTCCATCTATCACTATCTCTTGGCACTCCCCGCCGGCTGCCTTGGGGCCTTCCTCGTCCCCACTGGCGTCTGCCATGGCTGCTGCGGATCGTTTCATGCTGCCCCAGGCTGGCACGTGGCCGGGAAAGGGAAGCGATAGGTGGAGAAACATATTGTGGAAGCTTATGGTAAGTCTAAACAGCAATACAACTCAGGTGCAGTGGCCCCTCTGGCTAAACTGGCTAGCTCTTCATGGTGAATCAAAAATTTATTTGAGACGTTCCATTCGCATGGACTCAGACAAACATAGTTTGATTGCTTCCTCTAGCGATGTCTGGCTTTCCATATCACTTTCTGTGACAATATAAATGTCAAAAAGTGGTGTTTTATTTGCCAAATTAATCAAGGGCATCTGGCATGTCCCAGCGCACGACTGAAAATTAATTTCAAGCCCCGGAGGACCTTTTGTCGTGCAACCGAAATCTCGGTTACGCGGCGCTTCCTCTGCAATGTTCCTCCGGCAGATTGTGGGCACCTCGGCCGGGATTTGAACTTGATACCTGGGGATTCACAGGTTGTTGCCTTGTCTCGGAGCCACCGAGGCGGCAACACACAATCTAAACGACTAAAGAGTGTCCGAGTCGCCGCCAATTTTCACAGAAAACTACTAGGTTAACAGTTTATTTATTTAATTTTTGGGGATGCCCCTATAGAGCCCATAGGCCCACAGAAGAGTGCACCTTTTGTCAGGAATATGCATTCTAACGTAAATACCAAACACATAAAAGCATGCACAGTTAATGTTACACAAAATATGCTGAGAAAAAAAAAACTGGTGCGTAATATATGCCGAGGTGCCAGAACTATTCGGGAGATGGGGGGCAGGAGTGATTCCCCCCTCCCTGTTTCGACACCACTGCTTATGTTTGCGTATAGATGTATTTCGCTGGAAAGCGTAAGACATAAGTCATAGGTATTTCTGGAATAACCTTGTGATTTTGAATAAATGAGCCCCAAAGGAATTCTAGGAAATTAGGGTTGAAGTCAACCTAAATGTTAAAATTAGGCATAGAATCTAATAATAAAAAATTAAAAACAGAAAACAGCATAGTTTCATTGCTATACTTTCGATGTATACATTTTGTATTGGCACCTTTTCTGGTGTTTTTCTTTCAGTCTAGGAGATCAGAAAGTCAAGGTTCCCAAAATTCACCCCAATATTTTGTCAAAAAAAAAAAAAGAAAAAGGAAAGGATCTTTGTGGATTTGCGTGCTACATGCATTTCAATGATGAGAGTTTCAAAGACAGTTTTTAACGTGGTGTCATACTTCATCAGTAAAATTCTGTGCCGACACTTCAGCATGTTCATGAGGCTAATGAGCAAGACCAAATTTTCAGACAGAGAAAAAGATAGTGTTTTAATGCAGACTTCCTTTTTATTTTCTTGCCATTTCTACAAGAACCCCCAGCTGGGGTATGTTACTTTTAGGATATGCTTCCACCAAAAACTCAACCACTGACACTGGCTTTGCTATAGACTCAATGTTTCAGTGCTTAAACCAGAGGCTCCCATGGTATGCCTCGGGTTAGTAAGCAAGACATCGTTCCTTACTTGTCTTGTAGAGCGATAAATATTTGACAAGAAAGCTACACGAGGAAGCAAACCCTGCAAAACATCAGCCAGCAACTGTCGGTCTCTCCACTGTCGTTTGCTGATGCTTCACTCTCTTTTGCAGACTACCACCACCAATCAGTGTTCCAACGCAAAACAACGTTGTGCAACCATCTTGTAAACATATCGTGGTGGTCGTGACTAGGTAGTCACGACCACGACTAGTAGGTCGTGGTTACGACTTGCTACTCATACTTATTTTGAAGTTTCATGTTTCTTTTGGAAGGAAAAGATGTTACAAATCAGTTTGGAGAATATCACAGATCTACAAATGGTAAAAATAACAACGTGCGGGAACCGGCGGCGGCACGAATGCCGGCGACGTGAAATCGAATGCTTTTCAAGGTCGCGCGTCGCGCATTTTTGGAATCCGACGGCATCTGCCGCGCACCTACGCTACAAGACTACCGAGTTGTTCGGTACACCATTCTACAGCTCGGGGCAAACTAAGACCTCGGAGCTAAAGTCTGTTAACAACAGAACGGCGCCGAGGCGGCAAATTAAAATCTACCTTCGAAAATAAAACAAAAAAGGAAAACATTCAAGCGTCATGGAGCGACCGTTTGACCGATGCTGCATTCCAAAGCTAGGCGAGCGCTCGACGTTCTTTGCGCGAGCCCCGAGGACAATGCGCTTCGTTTTCTTGCAACTTAGGGAGCGTAACATCCCGAGGACAACCGCAGTAAGAAGCATATTAGACGAGCAATTTTCAAATAAGCTCGAAAGAGGAAGAGGAACAAAGACAAGATGGCTATTTCCGGATGTGACGCGCCAAAACCAGACCGGACGTGGCACATGCTCCAAAAACCGCGCCTGAACGCGGTCCAATATCAGCGATGTCGCAGTTTCACGGGCTACTAGAAGCGCTGCTTCAGCGTACCTTTAACGGCGATGGACGGGGCATGCCAGCGTCGATGCTCAAACAACTTTTATACGCGATACACTTCGGACAGGAAATTGCAGACCAAAGGAAATGGTGCTGGTCTCACGTGACCGGATCTGGAATTCTCGCGGATTCTCGTACCCTCTACACGAGGTTTCGCGGGAACGAGAGATTGCGAGAGTGCACGAGAAAGAGACTGAGGAGGCGTTGGACTGAGCTGAGAGAGCGAGCGGTGGAGTGAATTCCGTGGTATCCTGACGCCGGGTTAGTGAGCCAATTTTTTTATCGGATTCACGCTTTTAGATTGAAACACGAACAATCCTGATCTAGTTTTACGTTGAAATAGTTTGAACATATGTGCTAATGTTGTGCCAGCTAACTTTATTAACCTCTCAGCTATGCCAAATAAAAGCTAGTCAGTATCGTGAAGCGAGTGCAATGTGCTTTGTAGCACGTACTCAAACCAGCGATAACCTTTAACATGCCTTTGGTTTAATACATTTCAAGAACTAAGCCAAAATTTTCAAATTGTAAGGAGGAAACGTATCCCACTGTGATTTTGTTTAACCTATACTGGTTACAATCGTATGCCTCAAGGTCGAAATCGTGACCCGTGTGACCGTGCGGTCCCATGGAGCATGGCAGCACCGTGTCACGAACTCTTGCTAAGTTTGTTTCAAACGCGCGTATTTTCATCTCCAGAAAACATGGCTCTCAACGGTAAATTGCACGCCCTAGCGACACAGTGCATCACGCACTGCCGAAGGAACTACGGCATCAGTGCGGTGCTGATGCAGAAGTCTTTGGACCCCGTGCAGAAACTGTTTGTGGACAAACTTCGGGAGTACGCCCAGAAGAGCAAGTGAGTACGGATAAAATCTCCTGCTGGTACCTACACCGAACGCAAAAGTAGCGCGTGCTTGGAAAGAATTTTGCAGCTTACATTGACTTTTAGCAGGAAACGAGGGCACATCACCTTGTGTGCTTACTCCGAGCACACCTTTACCGCTCGTAAAACACACACACACACACACACATCACATAACACTTGTTTTTCTAGATGATGCCTTTTACATGCAAAAATGCCCGATGTAATGTCTACAAGAGAAACAGAAATTTCAGGGTTTTTACATGCCAAGCCAACGAAGAGTATTTGGCACACCCCAGCAAAGGACAAGATTTATTTCGGCCACTGAGAGTTCTTTTGACGTGCAACCGAAATCTCGGTCACATGGCAGCTTCCCCGCAATAAGTCTCCGTCAGTTTGCTGGCAACTCGGCCGGGATTTGAGCTTGTCAAGTGGGGATCAGTAGGCAAGCATTTTGCCTCGGAGTTAGCGAGGCTGCTATGAGATAAACCATGTGCTACATCCAGTCGTTTTTCATAAGCTGTTTTCGATTGAAATTTGTTCCAACAGCCTTTATTACATACAAACTAGACTGAATCTCCTACCTCACAGATCCAAGAGTGAACTTTTCGTTGATGCCGACGAAAAAATCAAGATGGAGTACAACGACGAGCTGAAAAAAGCAGCCGTCCAGTTTGGTGGCGACAAGGGTTCCGACATGACCAAGTTTCCCGATTTCCAGTTTGAAGGTGAGTGAGTCTTGACGCTAGTTCTCATACCAGCCTGGATTGCGAACCCCATGTGACTTGTGTTTGTTTCACAGGGGCCAGTGATCTTGCTGCTCTTATGTTTCTCGTGCTGTGTTCACCCCACTTAGTCATTAAAGTGTTCATCTGCAGAATGTGTTCAGAATTCAACAGCCTGTCCATATCAACGTCAGATGCATGTCTACCTAGTCCATACCACGTCAGATGCATGTCCAACTAATAGTAACATTTTCTGGAGCTATGCACTTGCATACATGGGCAGCACTTTGGACTTGCTATATGCTGTATATATCCGCGAGGCCATGTAATCATCATCAACAAACTCGGGGGGGGGGGGGGGAGGGGGATCTCGCGGTGTTTGCTCGAGCAGCCATCTGTAAAAAGCCATCATGTTCCTTTCATAAAGTGTTCTTTGGATTGTGTCCCTTACCCGGCGTTACTTGGGCAGAGATGCAACAGTTTGCGACGAGGATGGGATCCCTGTTGAATGACCTGCCGGGAGTACAAGTGTATCTGGACGATATCATTGTCGCAGAAAAGAAAAATGATGACACTGCCCTCCGCCGAGTGCTTCAGCGATTGCGAGACAGTGGACTGAAAGTCAACCGAGAGAAGTGCAAGTTTCGACAAGAGGAGGCGACATTTTTAGGCCATTGCATTGACGCCAGAGGTCTGCACCCCACAAGAGACAACTTGTCAGCAGTGTCCCAGGCGCCAAGGCCAACTTCTGTGACCGAGCTAAGATCTTTCCTTGGCCTGATAAATTATTACAGTAAATTGCTGCCTAACATGTTCACGATGTTGGCGCTCTGTACCAGCTGCTAGCTAAAGGTGCAAAATGGCAGTGGGGAAAAGAACAGGAAAAATCGTTCACCGGGACAAAGAAGGCGTTGGAAACCGCACGGTTCCTAGTGCATTTCAACCCAAACAAGCCCTTAAAGTTAAAGTGTGATGCCTGTCCAAAAGGGGTAGGGCAGTGTTGTCACATTGCACCAATGACACAGATTATCCAATTGGTTTCCGGTCGAGGACACTAAAGCCGGCCGAACAGAACTATTCACAGCTTGAGAAAGAGGTCCTTGCTCTAGTCTTTGGAGTGTCATGGTTCCCATCAGTTGGCCGCACACCAACCAGCCATGGTTATGCCTTCATGTAGACTATGCTGGTCCGCTGGAGTGTCAGATGATACTAATTGTAGTCGGCTCGAGCACCAGGTGGATAGAGGCGGTACCGATGAAGACGGCATCGGGCCGAGACCACAGTGGAAGCACTCCGCATTATTTTTGTGCGGTTCGGGCTGCCAAGAGCGTTGGTGTCAGATAATGAACCACAGTTTACCAGCGCTGTTTTTAAACAGTTTTACAAGACAACCACGTACAGCACCCGACTACGGCTCTATACCATCCGCAGTCAAACGGACTAACCGAGCGTGCGGTGCGCACAGTTAAGGAGGGCATTCACAAAGTATTGCCTGGCAATCTTAGAGCAAGGCTTGCCAGATTTCTCTTCCACTACCGGAGGACCCCCACAAAAGATGGGAAGTGTCCATCTGAGCTGTTACTCGGCTACCGCATTCGGTAGACCACTCGCACTCATGCCCGTCCAAGAGCAGCAGCCGTCCTTTATTTGCTGGCAGGACCGTGTGGTCACGCAATTTTGGCGTAGGACATCGCTGGGTTCCTAGAGTCATCCGAGTCGTTCGAGGGCGCTGGGATGGCGACGGTGGATACTTCACAGGCGGAGCAGTGGCGGCATGCTGATCAGCTCCGGACACAAGTTCCCTCGCCAACGGGCCAGCATGCGACAGGTCTTACACCTGCTACGCGTTCGAGTGCAGCGGATGACCAAGGGACCACCTCACCGATGCCGATTCTTGGAAGATTGACCAGACAACGACGACCTCCTAAGCGTTTAGATCTTTAGGGGGGAGAATTGCTGTATATATCCGCGAGGCCATATAGTCGTCATCAAGAAACTCAAGGGGGGGGGGCGTGCGTGCAGTGCGTGTTCGCTTGAGCAGCCATCTGTAAAAAGCCATCATGTTCCTTTCATAAAGCTTTCTTTGGATTGTGTCCCTTACCCGGCGTTACTTAGGTAGAGATGCAACACTATAGGCACTTCTGTAAATGG
>JAZHYW010002017.1:0-48643 GCA_037355805.1 Ixodes ricinus | reverse complement strand
GCTCAAATTGTTTGTTGTAAATAGACCTGCTGTCTGTGTGTTGTACGGGTGGTTGGGACCTAGTCAGGTGATTCATTCTCCTTTTGTCCCAACCTCCTTGACTTTTGCGTCAAAATAAAAAAACAATAAAAAAAAAAAAACCCAATCGGAACTAACTGCAGTTTCTGCGGTGAGCGGGAGACGCTCCTTCATGTGTTTCTGGATTGTAAGGGCGCCTTCTGTTTCTGGGTAGATTTTCGCTATATTTTTGAATGTAACTTTGAGCCAAGCTGGGAATCGCTCAAGTTTTTGTACTTTGGTGAGGAACGGGGACTGGAGTTTGAGTCGTTGGTTGCGATGGCCCTTCACGCGCTTTGGTTGTGCCGGACATTACATGTGGAGGCGGCGCCTGTGCGGAAAACCGCGTGGCAGTTGTTCCGGGAGAGGGTAGAGTGGACACTGAGTGCAGTTAGCACAGTACCAGACGGTATCAACCACGCCTGGCTCCAAATAAAACAACAAATTAAAAAAAGCATCATGGCCCGCAACGCACAGCCGCCCTGGAAAAAAAGATTTTAGAAAGAGTGTGGACCAAGTGTTCTGTTTTGTTTCTCTTTGTCGGCCCAAAACATTTCGTGTTTTCTTTTAGTAGTGTGCATGCCTGGTAGTGTATGCAACCACTGACCTGGCCATGTGGCTGGTATGTACCAAATGTATACCTCTATAATAAAAAAATCAATTGATAAAAAAAAAAAGCTCAGTCGGTTAGAGCGTCGTGCTAATAACGCGAAGGTCACAGGTTCGATCCCTGTGCAGGCCAGTCTTTATATTTTTATTTTTCGCTTGATTTAACTGCCCGAGCAGACTGGAGGAGAAGCGGCGAAAGCAGAATAGCCACCGGGCCTGCTAGCTCAGTCGGTTAGAGCGTCGTGCTAATAACGCGAAGGTCACAGGTTCGATCCCTGTGCAGGCCAGTCTTTATAATTTTATTTTTTCGCTTCATTTAACTCCCCGAGCAGACTGGAGGAGAAGCGACGAAAGCAGAATAGCCACCGGGCCTGCTAGCTCAGTCGGTTGGAGCGTCGTGCTAATAACGCGAAGGTCACAGGTTCGATCCCTGTGCAGGCCAGTCTTTATATTTTTATTTTTTTGCTTCATTTAACTCTCCGAGCAGACTGGAGGAGAAGCGACGAAAGCAGAATAGCCACCGGGCCTGCTAGCTCAGTGGATTCGACTTCCGGCTGCCGAGCGCGACGGACGTCTTATCATGAGCTCCGTCGGAGCGGCGATAACGGCTAGCACTAGCCGGGAATCAACTGTTCAGCCAGGAAACAACGCCCACCAGGAATACAGGATGCTTCTGCCCACACTGCCAACAGGTCGGTCTTCTTTTAATGCTGTCATTTTGCACTGCGACCCGTCGGGGAGACCCTATAAAATCGACGACTTCGCCGAAGCACTGAAGTCTGCCATCAACCTCAAGGACATTGCCGGGTTCGGCGCTTACCAGTACAATCACGTCTGGATACTCACTCTACACAACATGTTGGCGAAGGAAAAAATGGTGAAAGTGCGGGAACTCGTGATCAAGGGAAAAACATGCGTCGTCATCGACCCAAACACCAGCGAGAAGACCTTCAAGGTACACTGGCTGCCTACGAACGTCCCGGATGAAGCAGTCGTGCAAGCGTTCACCAGTTACGGCAAAGTGAAGAAAGTCGCGAGGGACAAATGGCGCCGACCTGGTTTTGAAGAAATAGAGACAACGACCAGAACCGTTACGATCGAACTGAAGGAAGGCAACACGGTGGATTCCATCCCCCACCAAGTCACCGTCATGGGAGGCCCTGCGTTGGTGTCAATTCCGGGTCGGCCACCATTGTGTCTCCGATGCCGGAAGGTTGGACATTTGCGGAAACAATGCCGGACGCCATGGTGCAAAGTGTGCCGCACGTTCGGGCACGAGGAGGATGACTGCGTCCAGAGCTACGCCTCCAGAACAAGAATGGCAGTTCAAGAGGACGAGTTCGAGCACTACATGGATCAGGGCGACATGGACGAGACAGGCATCTCTGGCGGCCCCGAGAACTCGGGGACTCCGGGAGGTCAGGTGGCTTCAATCAACGCATCCTCTGTGGCCACGCACCCACCTGCCCAACAGCAACCGGAGCAGCAGCCGGAGCGACATGCTCCACTCCAGGACGACCGCGCCACGCCTCGCTCTGAACAAGCCGTCCTGCAAACGCAGCCGGAGCTCCAGGCCCCGGTACCGGTCGACGACATGATGGAGCTCGGGGAGGCCTCGAGCAGCGAAACGACTACCAAGCGCAAGGTGAAGGAAACCGTGCGAAACAACGCAGCCGACCAACGCTACACCATCGTGAGTGGCAAGCGATGGAAAAAACGGACACTGCTCCATCTTCCCTCAAGCCGGTGGAAGTCGGAGCGTCGTCTCTTGACAACGCATCTGCCCTCAACACTACGTGATCCCAAACCAGGACTTCCCAGAAATACGTCAACCGGTAGGAAAAATTGTCCGATTTGTTTGCTTGCTCACACTCTACGATGGCTTATTGTGCACCCTGGGCAGGCGTGATGTGCTATCCCACAACTCAATCACGACAGTCGTTGGCACGCTTAATGTAGTAAGTCTCGTCGCTTCCATGCGGAAGCAATGGCTTTTAGATTTGTTGCTAGAAAAGCGGATCGATTTAGCCTGTGTCCAAGAAACTAAAATTGAAACAAGGGAGCAAGAAGAAAGCACGCGTGAATTTTTCAAGAGACATTATCAGGTTTTTGTTTCGCGCTCGAGCGGAAAAAGCGGCGGATGCGCGGTGTTCATTCGCAGGAAACATTTCTTGAGAGTATGCCCTGATATAGGACATGACGATTGCGGCAGAATCAGCTCTGTCGACTGCATTTTAGCGAACACCTTGATAAGGGTGATATGCTTGTACGCGCCAAACAACATGAGCGAGCGGAAAAGTTTTTTTGAGCTGATTAACTCGGTAGTTGATACGCCAGCGAAGGTCATTCTGGCCGGTGATTTCAATTGTGTTGACAGTTCCGAAGATCGCTTTCCTAGGCGGGCACCGGCAGATAATAGTGTGAAAGTTCTGCGTTCGGTTTTAAAGGAAAACAATCTAATAGATGTAATTGAACTTGCGCGTCCCAACAACGCGCAACGCTACACCCACTGGCAGGGTGATTCTAGCGCACGCTTGGACAGAATTTATATATCGGACGAATTTGAATTCAAAGACGCCCGCTACGATGTTTCACCCGTTCCTTTCTCAGACCACGGCTTAGTAACTTTTGAGTGGAAGGCTGGTACAAGCCGTCCTTCAACTCCGCATACAAGCGGGCACTGGAAGCTAAACGAGAGCCTCCTTGAAGATGACGAGTTTTCAACCATCATAAAAGAAAAACTGCGGTTAGCAGCCGAAAACTCGGCTTTTGACGCTGTAAGCTGGGAGATTTTGAAGGCGGAAGTGAAAAGTGAAGCCATGTCATATGGGAAAAGAAAGGCCAGGGAAAAAAGTTTAAAGAAAAAAGAACTGTTGCATAATTTAAAAACTCTCATTGCGGCAGACGACTCATCGCCTGGAGAGTTTAGAGATGACATAAGAGCCATAAAATGTGAGCTTTTGACTCTGATGAAAGAAAGGTACATGGGAGCTGTGGTGAGGAGCCGGGAAAAACTGGTCGAGCGAGATGAACAACCTTCAAAGCTTTTTCAGTTCTTTGAGAAGCAAAGAATCAAGTGCAACACAATCCGGCAGATAAGAGACGAAAACGGACAGATCGTTTCCACGCAGGAGGAAATTGCAGACGTGTTTTACGAGGAATATGCTCGAACGTTTCAAAAGAAAAACGCCTGCGATGGCCGTCTTGCGGAAAGCATGCTACAGCAGCTTCAAAAGGAAGTAAGCGAAGAAGTACGCGAACGTACTAACACCGAAATTGTGGAAAGCGAAATTCGGAGGGCAATCCGGAAAATGCCGTCAAACAAGTCACCCGGGCCCGATGGCATAGGTGCGGCATTTTATAAGAAGTTTCTAGACCAGTTGGCACCTCTCCTGCAGAAAGTGTTCAAAGATATATTCAAAAGAAAGCTCTTACCACCCACCATGCGCCAGTCCCTTGTGGTACTCATTCCCAAGCCGCATTCCGGCAATGACATACCTTCAGTAAGCAATTTTAGGCCAATAAGTCTCTTGTGCACGGACTATAAAGTTTTGACGAGAATCTTAGCTCGAAGGCTGGAGAGAGTATTGCGGAAGTGGTCGAAGATCACCAGACCTACGCGATCAAGTCGCGGTCAATTGCGCACAACCTCCACGCCATGCGAACAGTATGCGAAGCCGCAGAAGCGTTCAACACGCCCCTTGCGGTCCTTCAAATTGACCTGAGTCGTGCTTTCGACCGGGTGGACCATGAATTCTTGTTCGAAATCCTAAAGCGCATCAACGTAGGCGACGTTCTTTCCGATTGGGTGCGCCTGTGCTACAACGACATATCTACCAAGATATTAGTAAATGGAGAAAAAACAGGAAAGATCAGTGTACAATCGTCGGTCAGGCAGGGGTGCCCGCTGTCCCCCTGCTATTTGCGCTGTACTTAGAGCCACTGTGCAAGGCTATCAAAATGGATGAAGGAATTCGAGGGCTTCAACTGCCAACTAAACAACTAAAAATCCTGGCATTCGCAGACGATGTTTCTATTATTTGTTCCGAAGAGAAGGAGCTTGTGAGGGCTTTGGACATAATTCGAGAGTTCTGTGCCGTATCGGGAGCTCGTCTTAACCTAGCCAAATCTACAGGTACGTGGCTGGGTAACTGGGTCTGCAAGCCTTCAAGTGTGTTAGGGATAAAGTGGTCGTCCTCCCTGGAAAAGTACCTTGGCGTGCCACTCACGTTGACGCCTCCTAGCCATGAAACGTGGTCGGCCAAACTTCAGAAGATGAGAGCGTCGCTCCTGCCATGGCGCACGAGACAAATCCATCTTATCCAGAGAAGCTTTGTGTGTAACACTGTTCCCTTTCCTAGTTTAATGTACGCGGCCCAGGCCATTCCAATCGACGCCAGCACGGTGTCCAAGGCCCATCGGCTCTTCGCAACATTTGTTTGGCAGTCGCCAATGGAGAAAACGAGGCGCACAAATCTCTTTCTTAGCCTTAAGGCTGGGGGATTCGCCTTGGTGCACGTGGCCCTGAAAGTAAAAATAAGTCGGTTCTTTTTGTTTAGAGACTCGAAAGATGCAATCACGCGGTGGTCATTCCAGAGTCTTGGGAGTGCGCACCTTAGCCAGTGGGTGGTTGGCACATCGGAGCAACCGAAAGCAGCTAAGTGCCTACGGTTCTACAAAGAAATTGCGGAAGCAATCAAATTTTTTGAATCGAGGTACTCGTGGGAGTATCTCCAGCAAGTTAAAAGAGAAAACTCTATTGGGACACAGTCAGCAGCATGTTTCCAGCTCCTTTGTACAGAAATGGTTTCGAATCATCAGCTGGAAAAGACGTCCTCAGGCGATTGCGCAGCCTCCCTGTTTCTCCCAAAACCAAAAACTTCTTCATTCGTTTTCACACAGAAACCCTGCCAGTGAAAACTTGGTTAGAAAAGAAGGGCTTCTACCTGATACGCACACAGCAGCAGCAGCGTCAAGTCTTCCTTCTGGAAGCTAAGCCTGTCTTCAAAATCTTGCAGATCTGGAGATACGTGGTCTTCGAGTTGATTGTGCTGCCCGTCGATGCTGATATCACCGAGCTGCTGTTGACGCCTTCATTATCGTCTTGTCATTCAAGCCCCTATTGGATCGTCGTTTCTACACGTCACTAGCCGAAAGCCATAAAGGAAGGAGTTCCCGAGAGGAAATCTTCATACGCACACAGCAGCAGCAGCGTCAAGTCTTCCTTCTGGAAGCTAAGCCTGTCTTCAAAATCTTGCAGATCTGGAGATACGTGGTCTTCGAGTTGATTGTGCTGCCCGTCGATGCTGATATCACCGAGCTGCTGTTGACGCCTTCATTATCGTCTTGTCATTCAAGCCCCTATTGGATCGTCGTTTCTACACGTCACTAGCCGAAAGCCATAAAGGAAGGAGTTCCCGAGAGGAAATCTTCATACGCACACAGCAGCAGCAGCGTCAAGTCTTCCTTCTGGAAGCTAAGCCTGTCTTCAAAATCTTGCAGGTTAGTGCTGGATGCCATTGAGTTTTTACTATTTATGCGCATTGTTGACGCTGCTGCTGCCGGAAGTGCTGAAGTGTTGATCTTTTTTCTATCGCTATTCAAATGACGACTGCGGAGCCATTGAACCCGGAACTTTGTTTGTCATGCCATGAATCCTTACCAGAGGTTAGCAAGCACTTGACATGCTCAGACTGTGGGTATGGTTATCACGCGGGACCATGTTCGGGCGAAAACACTGTCAAGGGCAAAACTAAAAATTCCAAAAATAATACGTGGAAATGCCAAACTTGCCTGATTGCGAAAAACCGAGGCGGACAAAGCACTGAAAAACAAACGCCTGAACAGGTGCCCTTTCTTATGCAGGAACTAGCTGCTATCAACAAAAAGCTTGCCGAACTCATGACAATAAATGCAAAAGTGGACTCTCTCATGCTGATCAAGGATACAGTTGACCAAATTGAGAAGTCAACTCAGCTGATGTCAAACCAATATGATGAAATCCTAAAAAAAATGAATGAGCAATCAAAAGAAATAACTGACCTAAAAAAACGTGTGGAAAAAGTCGAGGGGAAGCAAAACGATGAAGAAATAAGCAAATTAAAAAAGAAGTGAATAGCCTAGAACAGTACAGCAGGCGACAGAATTTGGAGATTCATGGACTGCCATCAAGTGCACACGAGAACCTTCTGACCAAGCTAAATGACCTTGCAGGCGCACTAGAACTACCAAAAGTGACGGAAAATGATGTGGAGGGCCTCCACAGGCTTCCAGCAAAACCTGGTAAAGCACCAGCCGTGCTAGTTCGTTTTGCTTCCCGAGTTACGCGAGAACAGTGGGTGGAAAAAAGGCAATACCTAAAAAATATTAAGTCTGATATCTGGTTCCAAGATAATCTAACCGCCATGAACAAGAAGCTTCTCTGGATGTTGAAGGAAAAGGCCGCTGAAAAAGAATACCAATTTGCCTGGCAGAAGAACGGTAATTTGTTCGCTCGAAAAAAGCAGGGTGACCGTGCAATCAAGATCGAATCCGAGGCGGACCTTGATAAGATAGTGTAAGCACTCTTCGGACTGCGGGGATAACCTTCAAAATGAACCCACAAATCACTTATCACGATCAGATGTCGTTTAAGCTTCTTGTTCAAAAACGTCTTGTTCATAACAAAAATATGTTATCCTTTTTTCATTTGAACGCTAGAAGTCTTGGCAATAAGCACGATGACGTTGACATGTTCTTGAATTCTTTGCATTACACCTTTGATATTTTAGTGTTTACCGAAACTTGGTTTACAAACAGAGAGGACGCAGTCGTGTTTCCAGGATATAAATGTGAGGGAGTATATCGATCTGGTCGAAAGGGAGGGGGTTTCTCTTTATATTCATGATAACCTAAATTATGAAGTTTTGTACGAATTTTCAAAAGTCACTGTTGACTATGAATCTCTTGTTGTTAAATATTGTTCCCTTGTAGTGGTTGCTGCTTACAGGCCCCCTGCCGGGTCATTAACGAAGTTTTTTAGATTTATTGAGAATGTTCTGGAGTATGCTAATTCACTTCATCTTTCCATAGTTTTAATAGGTGATTTCAATGTTGACCTTATTTCGCAAACGAGCGGCTCCCTCGAACTTTTTGATATTGTTCAGTCATATGGATGTGATAATATCATTCACCTGCCAACTAGAATAACGCCAGAAACAGAAACGCTAATTGATCTCTGCATTACGAATTGTCATAGAGAGGCTGCTGGTGTCTTATCTTGTGATTTAAGTGATCATTTACCTATTTTTGCTTTTATCGTCTGCCCAACATACTCCAAATCAGGCTATAATGACACTGCTGTGATATTTAGAAATATTAATGATAGTTCTATTCAGCAATTTTATTCTTCTGCTGCGAATATAAACTGGGATCCGGTTTTCAATGAAACTGACCCCAATAAATCGTATAATGTTTTCTTGAACCTTCTCAAAAACTGCTATGAATTATCGTTTCCATGGCAAGAACTTAAAAAGCATAAAAAATCAAAGAAACCTTGGATATCATGTACTTTATATAAGCGAATCAAGGAGCGTAATAAACTATATGATAAGTTTATTAAAACAAGAGATATAAATATATTACAAGAATTTAGGAAAGTGAGGAACAGATTAAATGCGGACATAAAAAAAGCTAAAGCACACTACTACAATAATAAATTTAGCAAGATCTATGGCGATCCACGGAAAGTGTGGCAAGCCGTAAACGAACTTACTTCAAAATCACGTCCTGAAGCTCCGAAGGAACTGACAATCGAACATGTCACATACTCCGGTCAACCTCTAGCTGACAAATTTAACTCTCATTTCTTATTATCGGGCTCTCCTACAACGAATACCACTATGAATGCGCCTACATGTGAATCCTATATTACCTTACCCATATATAATTCAATATTTTTAACCCCCACCAATGAAATTGAAATAAATACTATAATTCAATCATTAAGAAATAGTGGTGCCTGTGGTGAGGATGGTTTGTGTTCAAAACCTATAAAAGCAATCTCCTCTTTAATATGCAGTCCACTTTCATATATTTGCAACGCTATTTTGACTACTGGTACCTTCCCTGAAAAAATGAAGATAGCGCGAGTCTGTGTAATTCATAAGGGTGGTCCAAAAAATAATATGAATAACTATAGACCTATATCAGTACTCCCGGTTTTCTCAAAAATAGTTGAACGAGTCATTTACAAACGTCTAATGGAATTCTGTGACAAACATAACATTATTACAAATCACCAGTATGGATTTCAAAAAGGTAAATCAACTGAAATGGCACTGTTACATATAAAAAATAAAATTTTAGAAAACATTGAAAATCAATGCTTCACTCTTGGATTATTTTTGGACTTTAAGAAAGCGTTCGACTCTATAAAACACGATGTTCTACTCCGGAAATTACCGCTATATGGAATAAGAGGCATAGCATTAAATTTAATACGAAGCTATTTAACGTCACGTTCGCAATTTACCGTTCTTAATGATGCTCGTTCCACTTTAGCAGATATACACTATGGTGTACCGCAGGGATCAATTCTTGGGCCGTTACTTTTTCTTCTTTACATTAATGATATAACAAATATTCCACAAACACCTGACATAATTTTATATGCAGATGACACTAATGTATTTTTTTCGGGTAAATGTTTGGATAAGATAGAAAAAGAGGCAAATACTTGGCTGTGTCAACTCCACTTGTGGTTAGATTCCAATCAGCTACAATTAAATATAACAAAAACAAAATATATAATTTTTAGAGCAAAAAACAAACTTGTTCCTAGAACAATTAAGATATTATTTCAAACTTCAAATATTGAAAGAGTAGAATCGTTTAAATTTCTTGGTGTTCACTTCCACGAACATTTGAATTGGACTGCTCATGTGAACGAAATGAGACGAGATATTTCTAGATCAATCGGAATAATTTACAAGTTAAAATATATTCTCCCACACTGGTTAAAAAAACAACTCTATATGTCATTGGTTCACTCGAGATTGCATTATTGCTTATTGGTATGGGGCACAACAACAAAAGATAATGTGAACAAATTGCTGATATTACAGAAACGAGCGGTTCGGATAATTTACAATGTACCATGGTTCGACTCCACTGCCCTTTACTTTATAGAACATAAAATATTAAAGCTGGAGAATCTTTTCTGCCTGAGAGTTGCGATTTCAATTCATTCCCAAATTAGAAATAACTCCGCTACATTTTATGACACATATCTACCCAGGGAGACAAATTACAACTTAAGACATCAGCAATTCCCTATGCCTAAAATTAGAACTAATTATGGGACTCAAAAATTGTCTTATCACATTCCAGATGTACTGAACAGACACTATTACATTTATCAACTGGCACACGAAGTTACATCCGTGTTTGTTTTTAGAGTGCGTCTACAAGATTACCTGCTCCAGTATAACTAGTGTTTCTAACCATGTGACTCGTAGTATGTATATAAGTGTTTTTTTTTCTTGCTCAAATTGTTTGTTGTAAATAGACCTGCTGTCTGTGTGTTGTACGGGTGGTTGGGACCTAGTCAGGTGATTCATTCTCCTTTTGTCCCAACCTCCTTGACTTTTGCGTCAAAATAAAAAAACAATAAAAAAAAAACCCAATCGGAACTAACTGCAGTTTCTGCGGTGAGCGGGAGACGCTCCTTCATGTGTTTCTGGATTGTAAGGGCGCCTTCTGTTTCTGGGTAGATTTTCGCTATATTTTTGAATGTAACTTTGAGCCAAGCTGGGAATCGCTCAAGTTTTTGTACTTTGGTGAGGAACGGGGACTGGAGTTTGAGTCGTTGGTTGCGATGGCCCTTCAAGCGCTTTGGTTGTGCCGGACATTACATGTGGAGGCGGCGCCTGTGCGGAAAACCGCGTGGCAGTTGTTCCGGGAGAGGGTAGAGTGGACACTGAGTGCAGTTAGCACAGTACCAGACGGTATCAACCACGCCTGGCTCCAAATAAAACAACAAATTAAAAAAAGCATCATGGCCCGCAACGCACAGCCGCCCTGGAAAAAAAGATTTTAGAAAGAGGGTGGGACCAAGTGTTCTGTTTTGTTTCTCTTTGTCGGCCCAAAACATTTCGTGTTTTCTTTTAGTAGTGTGCATGCCTGGTAGTGTATGCAACCACTGACCTGGCCATGTGGCTGGTATGTACCAAATGTATACCTCTATAATAAAAAAAATCAATTGATAAAAAAAAAAGCTCAGTCGGTTAGAGCGTCGTGCTAATAACGCGAAGGTCACAGGTTCGATCCCTGTGCAGGCCAGTCTTTATAGTTTTATTTTTTCGCTTGATTTAACAGCCCGAGCAGACTGGAGGAGAAGCGGCGAAAGCAGAATAGCCACCGGGCCTGCTAGCTCAGTCGGTTAGGGCGTCGTGCTAATAACGCGAAGGTCACAGGTTCGATCCCTGTGCAGGCCAGTCTTTATAGTTTTATTTTTCGCTTGATTTAACTGCCCGAGCAGACTGGAGGAGAAGCGGCGAAAGCAGAATAGCCACCGGGCCTGCTAGCTCAGTCGGTTAGAGCGTCGTGCTAATAACGCGAAGGTCACAGGTTCGATCCCTGTGCAGGCCAGTCTTTATAGTTTTATTTTTTCGCTTGATTTAACTGCCCGAGCAGACTGGAGGAGAAGCGGCGAAAGCAGAATAGCCACCGGGCCTGCTAGCTCAGTCGGTTAGAGCGTCGTGCTAATAACGCGAAGGTCACAGGTTCGATCCCTGTGCAGGCCAGTCTTTATAGTTTTATTTTTTCGCTTGATTTAACTGCCCGAGCAGACTGGAGGAGAAGCGGCGAAAGCAGAATAGCCACCGGGCCTGCTAGCTCAGTCGGTTAGAGCGTCGTGCTAATAACGCGAAGGTCACAGGTTCGATCCCTGTGCAGGCCAGTCTTTATAGTTTTATTTTTTCGCTTGATTTAACTGCCCGAGCAGACTGGAGGAGAAGCGGCGAAAGCAGAATAGCCACCGGGCCTGCTAGCTCGGGATTCCACTTCCGGCAGCCGAGCCGTGCGGACGCGGAATGTCGAGCTCCGCAGGAGCGGTATCAGCGGCCCACGCAGGCCGCGGTGACAGGATGACTGTGTCGAACGATTATCAAGTAATTTTGCCGACTCTGCCGACAGGTTCTGCCGTTCTGAATACAGTTCTTCTTCATGCCGACGTAAAAGCCAGGCCCTACCGCATGGAACACTTCCGAGACGCCCTGGCTCGTTTGGCACTGCTCCCCGAGGTGACGGCCCTGGGGGCGTACCAAATGAACCACGTGTGGGCCGTCACTTTTAAGAGCGCCGAGGGGAAGAAGAGGATGCTGAACGCCGCTGACTTCACCGTCAAGGAAAGCCGATGCGTCGTCGTCGACCCTACCAATCAGGACACACGGCTGAAACTTCACTGGGTGCTGCACAACGTCAAGGATGACGAAGTGCGGGCAGCCCTGGCCCCGTACGGAAAGGTGACGGAGGTCACCCGGGACAAGTGGCGTGTGCCTGGCTGTGCTGATATGGAGTCGACGACGCGCTCGGTCTCCCTCAGGCTCAAGGTAGGCGTCACGGCGGAGGACCTCCCCCACCAGCTGCGCGTCGCGGGGGACCTGGCGCTCGTCGTGGTTCCTGGCCGGGCGCCTCTCTGCCTTCGGTGCCGGAGCACGGGCCATATTCGACGAGAGTGCCGGGTGCCGCGCTGTACGCTCTGTAGACGCTTCGGCCACGACGAGAGCCAGTGTGTCCGGTCCTACGCGAGCGTAGCAGGGCCCGTGGGAAGCGACCCGACGGCGGATCACATCATGGACGAGGTCGATGCTGAGGCAGCCGCAGAGGGGGAGGTAACGAGCTGCTTGCCGATGCAACGCCCCCTCCTTCCGAAGCCTCTGCGAAAGGCGCCGGGCCACAGCGCTGCAGCGAGCCGTCGTCGCCAAATGCTCCGGCAAACGAGCCCGTTGACGAAGGCGCTAACCGAGACACGGCCTCAACTCCCGTGGCGGCAACCAGCAAAGGGCCCGAGACCATGGACGTCGGAGAAGCAAGCGCCAGCGGAGCTGTCGCCAAGAGGGTACGTGAACCGAACGATGACGGGGGAAGTGCTTCCAGCGTGGTCAACTCGGACGAGCCGCCTTTAAAGACGGCTCCGGTACGTCGACCGAGCTTCAAGCCGAAGCCCAACATCCCGCCGGACCGGAGACCGCCAGCAACACCGTCTTCGTAGCCGCGAGGGCTCGGCAAACCGAAGGTACGCACCGTGCGATGCGTGTGCCCTAGCTCCTAGATGGCAGTACGACTCAAAACAGCCCTTCGCGTGGCCACGCTAAACGTTAGAGGCCTGGCAGCGAGGAGGCGGCAATATCAGCTAAGCCGCCTGTGCCTAGAGAACGACCTAGACATCCTCGCTGTCCAAGAAACGAAGGTCGAAAGCGAAGAGCAAACGGGTCGCATGGTGCAACCTTTCAGGTCGCGTTACAATGTATGCGTGTGCCACTCCGTTGGCACTTCGGGAGGCTGTGCTTTATTTCTTAGGAATTCGTTGGGTATAGTAGAAGAAACTGTAATTGTCTGCGAATCTGGTCGGTTAATTGTTTGTGATTTTTCTTTTTCCGGGTTCCAATGGCGGATAGTATGCGTGTACGCTCCTAACCGAGAAAATGACCGCCGCATGTATTTTGAACGCGTTGCCCGTTACGTTAACTGAGAAAGGTTCGTAATTTTAATGGGTGATTTTAATTGTGTGTGTGCCCCACAGGACAGGGTGCAAAACTCGCCGGTTCGAGATCAGAGTGCGCTTTTTTTGAACACGGTTGTACAAGAGTTCAATCTGGAAGACGCCGCGAATGTTTTATCTAACGTTAATTTCCCTCAGTTCACGCACTTTCAAGGTGAAAGTCATGCGCGGCTGGACAGAGTATACTTATCGGCGAGTCTCGTTCCGTTGATTGAAAACTACGAAGTTAAAAACATTTCTTTTAGCGACCACTGCATGGTCATGGTCACATTGGGTGCGAAAGTCACGAAGTCGCGCTTTAACTGGGACCTGTGGAAATTTAATGTCAAGCTCCTGCAAGACGAAACGTTTGTAAGGGGTGTTAATGAAAGTTTAAAAAAATGCTTACAGCTGAAGCTAGCAGCTTTCTTGCTACGTGGGAGGAATTTAAAGAGAAAATTAAAATTAACGCGATTGAGCGAGCAACTTTTCTGCGACAACGCGAAACACAAAATGAAAGGGAACTCCAGTGCCAATTAGATTTCCTGCTAAGCGCCGAAAGCACGCAACCAGGAAAGATGACTAAGGAAATCAGACAAGTCAAAAGCCACACTTGAGCTTATCGACGCAGAACGTTACCGTGGCGCGGTCATAAGAGCTCGCGCCGAAAGATTGTGGGCGGGCGAAATACCAACCAGGCGCTCCCTTGCCGATGAAAAAAGATACGCCCGACAAAATGAGATAAAGGAAATAGAGTACAAAAATACAGTGACCGATGACAAGAAAATAATAGAACGTGCCTTTGTTGAGCATTATCGTGATCTCCTGGGCCAGAGAAAACATATCAAGGAAGGGTTCCAAAGCGTGTTTCTTCCGCTGATGCCCACGTTGGATGACGAAGTGAAAACTAGTCTCGAGGCACCGATCTCCATCCGCGAGATAGAAAGAGCTATCGATGAGCTAAGCCCAGGAAAGTCCCCTGGGCCTGATGGCCTAGGCGCGGCCTTCTACAAGGCGTTTAAAGGTGAAGTGGCCGAGGCTCTGCGCCGTGTAGTCACGGAAGCTTACGCGGTAAAGCAAATGCCCCCGTCTTTTCGGCGGTCGCATATTGTTCTGATACCCAAAACTGACGAACCTTCAAAACTATTATCGGTAGGGGCTTATCGACCGATTAGCCTGACTAACGTTGACTATAAAATTGTTATGAAAGTTTTGGCCAGGAGACTGCAAGCTGTAATAAAAACAATTGTAGGCCCCCATCAAACATGTGGCATCAAGGGAAGAACGATAGCCACCAACATTCACGTGGCCAGAAGCATTCTAGAATGTTGCGACGCACTTGAAGGGCGCGTTGCTATGCTACAGCTGGACTTAGAAAAGGCTTTTGACCGTGTCTCGCATGAGGTTCTCTTTTGCATCTTAGAACATGCCAATGTTGGTTCAGTGCTTTTAGAAGGTGTTAAAATGGCTTACGCGGAGTGTTCTACTAGTGTCATTGTCAACAAAAATGTAACCGAAAGTTTTGAAGTCCGGTCCTCGGTCAGGCAAGGGTGTCCGTTGTCACCCTTGTTGTTCGCAATGTACCTAGAACCGTTTTGTTTAAAGCTTATTCAGAACGAGAAAATACGCGGCTTTCGCTTGACCTCATGTGAGGTCAAGGTTCTCTCTTACGCGGATGACATCGCCGTTTTTTGTGATGACACCGATAGTGTACGTGAGGTTGTCAAAGAAGCTGCTTGTTTTTGTAAGCTGTCGGGAAGCACCATTAACTGGAGCAAGTGCCTGGGATTTTGGCACGGTAACTGGGAAAGCAAGCCAGCAGTCTTCGAGAATGTTCAGTGGGTTCGTGCACCTGTTAAGTATCTCGGGGTGCCACTCGAGCATTACCAAGACACAAGACAGTATTGGAGAGACGAAGCGGAACAGGCTCGAACGAAGACACTTAAGTGGGGGGACACGGTTTTTCGATGTTTGCTCGCGCAACGGTCTGTAACTTGTTTCTTGTGGCTAAAATATGGTATGTGCTGCAGGTGTTGTGCATGTCGAGAGCCGGTGTTCAGAAAATGCATAGAGTGTTTGCGGTCTTTGTTTGGGGTTCGGTGTGGGAACGCACCAGTCGTACAAACCTGTTTCGTTCAGTTAAAAGTGGTGGTCTCGGCCTGGTTCATTTGTTCTTACGGCAGGTGGTATCTAGATTTATTTTTTTGCGTGACCTGAGAAATCCATTCCTACGCAACGTTGTGCAAGTAAGGTTGAGTAGTGCATTGCCTGAATTTGTTGTGTCTTCTGACAATGTGAAATGCGGGAGGATCCAAGGTTTTCTGCGCGAAGTAGTTTTGGCTTTTAGATTTCTGAAGGTGCGCTTTTCATTAGAATATTTGAGTTTGGTGCCGCGAAAGCGTTTGTACAAAGACCTGGTGGACACGGTTTTGCCTGTTCCTCTGTACCGTTCATTGTACGGTGCGGACATTGGTAGCGATGTGCTGAAAAGGGTCAAAAGAATGCCAATTCGGCCGTCCGCAAAGAGTTTTTTTTCCAGCTACATAGCGGCACGCTACCCGTTAAAACCTGGCTTCAGGAAAGGGGTCTTTTTGTTCCCTGGACGACCAATTGCCTGTTATGCCGCAAACCTGAAACCGTAGAACATATATTCCTTGACTGCTGGGATGCCATATTCCATTGGGACATCCTTCAGCGCACTTTAAAAAAGGATCTTCCGGTTTCACCCCGCGGCATTCGTTTCCTTCCGGTCGACGAGAGCGGGAGCGTGCCCTATGATATGTTCATGGTTTTGAGCCTCCATAGTATTTGGCGAACGCGGATGGCTGTGCGTCACGCGGACGTGGATGCGCGTCCAGTCTTAGAGTACTTCGTGGAGAGTGTTGTGCATATAAGGGCGATGTACAAAGCGCAGAGGGAGCAGCCTGAATGGCTCCCTGTTTTGGACGAGCTGGTTGCTTTAAAACCTTTTAATCCACCCGCGCCGCCAAGGAGTGGCCGGCGATTTTAGCAATGCTCTGAGCGTATGTGTTGGTGTTTCATGCTCTGTTTAAACCAGGCAATAAAGAAAAAAAAAAAAAGCCTGCTAGCTCAGTCGGTTAGAGCGTCGTGCTAATAACGCGAAGGTCACAGGTTCGATCCCTGTGCAGGCCAGTCTTTATAGTTTTATTTTTTCGCTTGATTTAACTGCCCGAGCAGACTGGAGGAGAAGCGGCGAAAGCAGAATAGCCACCGGGCCTGCTAGCTCAGTCGGACATAGAGTAATATAGTAGAACGTAAAGAGTGGCCACTCGGACCCTATCGCGGCCCAGGAAGTAGGATTCACGGCAGCCGCCAGCTGGCGCCGTGGTGCCTAATTATTAATACATTTGTTATATTTGCCCCATTTATAAATTGTTCTATCTTAATTTAGAAGCTTTTAAAATTATTAGTAGCTTCGAAGGTTAGAGAAAAATATTCCCATGATTGCAACTTCCGCTTGGGCAAAACGCCGCCATAACAGCAGCCTGGGTGTTGGGCTCGGCGGCTCGGACGGTCTGCCTGCTGTTCCTGTCGTCACGTGGATTTCTCGGTGTTCACTTGGTGGAAAAGGTGAGCCATTTCAAAACACTATTACGCAACCACATGAGGAGTGTTTCACGGGTCTGTTGGGCGTCAGCGTCTTTCGGGCTTGCCGTTTTTCTCTGTTCCATCAGGTTTCATAGCGTGAAATGCAGCAGGGCAGAAGCGTCTGACGCTGCAAACACGTGCGCGCTATCTTCAGCGACGCTGATTCCAGCTTTCACTTCTCAAACGCGCGTGCATTACATGCTCATTTAAAGCGCCGAGCTCTCTCTCGTAGTTGCTTCTTTCCTGGCACTTATGGTGAAATGGAGCTGTGCACACGATTTCTGCGGGGGTTGAGAGTCGGTGACGCCAAGGAGAGGTCCTGAGACGCTTCGCTCAATGCGGTGTGGTTTCATCCTACTCGCACGGGTTTTTCGTTCTTTGCGTGAGGTTTTGTCCTTATTAATGTTGAAAGTACATGCCGCAGCACCGTGCTTTTGATCTGGCCGAGAACAGCCTGCTCAGAGAAATTAAATCATAGGTGAGCAAGGCATCCGATCGTCTGCGTAATTCGGTGCGCCCTGCGCGCTGGGATATGCTGGAGTACCATACTGAACCATAGTATCATGAGGCGCCGAAGCATTGCTTTCACGTCGTTCGAGTTGGTGTATACTGACATGTAATTCATCTTTTTTGTTTAAGGGCGCTGTTCGTGCACTGTGGTTACCTCGTGATTTATACAGTACGAACTTGAACTTGTGTTTTGTATATTTGTACAGTTTATTGTGTCTTGACCAGCTCCCTTTTCGCAGGCATATTGGAATCTCACGGCGCCAATTCTGTAAATTTTCTTCTGCAGCGCACGCCGTCGAAATGCCCAGCTACGGTAGCTACTGCTGCGTAGCGTGGTGCGGTAACAACGGAAGAACGTGCAAGAAACCGGGAACAAAGTTGTATAGTCCTGTCCATTGGTCACGCAACTTGGATGTCATTGGGCCTTTCCTGTTCTTGTTCACGATTGCTGCTTTAGTTTGATGTGGAGCTTGTACATAGGCAAGAAGAGTCATATTGTTTGGACAAGAGCCGCGGGCTAGTCATGTTTTGAATTGCAATTTTATGTTGTGGGGACAATCTGCAGGTGTGGAATATACAAGGATTAGTTTTCGCAAGATTGTACCTTATGATACAGGCGACGGAATTTGTGGATAACAGATTGTTAAATAATGATTTGTTATGCTAAAAGTCTTTTTGTGCCTTAATAATTGATACTCGAAGTTCTTGTGCACTAACAAGGCAGGTATTTTACACGGCGAGCTACTTAGGAGAATTTGTTTGTGTGGGCACCCAAACAAATTTTTGTGGACTCTGAAGACTATACCACTACCCTGTGTGTGGACCATAGTCCGGAAAATACGGTACCTAACAGAACGGTGCACACTGCACGCCGAGCATTTCCAGGTATAATTTGTAATGACCAGGTTGCAGGCCAGCAGTCGACCAGTCTTTACTAGCGACTGCAGAACCACTTGATGTGTGTTTTTTTCTAGTGTGTTCGTGTTGAATGTTTCTTTATTGGTATGGATCTTCGTATTGGGTCACCCGGCTTTGTCAGTTGTGAACTTTTAGATGTTTCCTCCCTCAAACCTGTACAAAAAGGCTGATGAGGTTTTTCTGAAAAATATCCTTTGTAACACGTCCTGAAACAATTAAGTGCAAAAATAATTTTCACGGTCATTTGTTTCTGTTTTTTTATGCAAAGTAACTATTTTTTATGGTTATCTTCGTGGCCAAAATAAAAAGTTTTAATATTTGTTGATTGCTGCCTTCTGTTGGTTGTCCTTTTTTCCCTGTTCCGTGGCATAGTTTTATATATATATATATATATATATATATATATATATATTTCATATTGGGATTGTACATGGTTACCTCGTTACCTGTCTGTCCTGAAATTGTAAATGAATATAAGCGTGCTTTTGAGTTGTTAAATACACGGCTCAAACGCCCAAGTAAATTCTAAATTAGCAACCGTAACCAAATTTAAAATTGTAATTAAACTTGAGGAAGAAAACGAGAAGAACGGACGACCATAGTTTTCTTCCTCAAGTTTAATTATCTCTTACCAACCCGCTCGTTCTGTCCTTAAAATTGTAGTTAGTCACGACAGCCTAGGTGGCGCAAGCTACCACACAATACAGTTGGAAGCACTAATATTAGTTATCTATTCATTTGACTATTAGTATTCTGTGACTCTATCCATGTTGAAAAACGAAACCGAAAACATACAAACAGGAAGTCACGAAAAATTTCACGGCGGCCGCTAGGAGCGTTGGTAGTCGAGTGGGCCGCTGGGGTCTATGGGAGTGGCCACTCTTTACGTTTTACTATATTACTCTATGAGTCGGATTCTATTTCCTGCCACCGGCGTGAGCAGACGTGGAATGTCGAGCTCCTCCGGAGCGGTTTCAGCGGCCCTTGGCCGCGGTAACAGGAACATGGCTTCTGCCGAACAAGACTACCAAGTTATCCTGCCAACGCTTCCAACAGGTACAACAATTTTGAATACTGCTTTTTTGCACGCCGATGTGACCATGAGGCCATACCGTCTGGAACATTTTCGCGACGCCCTGGCTGGCCTGGCGCTGCTCCCCGAGGTGGTCGCCTTGGGGGCGTACCAGTACAACCACGTTTGGGCCGTCACTTTCAAGAGCGTCGAGGGCAAGAAAAAACTGCTCGCCGCCGGGGACGTTACAGTCAAGGAGGGACGGTGCGTCGTTGTCGACCCAAGCAACCAGGACACGCGTCTGAAGCTCCACTGGCTGCTGCACCACGTCCCGGACGACGAAGTGCGAGTGGCCTTGGCGCCCTACGGAAAGGTGACGGAAGTCGCCAGAGACATGTGGCGGGCCCAGGGGTGCGCCGGCATGGCGTCCACGACGCGCTCGGTGTCCATCCGGCTCAAGGCCGGAGTCACCGTGGACTCCCTCCCTCATCAGCTGCGCGTCGCTGGGGACCTGGCGCTTGTGGTTGTACCGGGCAGGGCGCCGCTGTGCCTCCGGTGCCGAGGGAAAGGCCACATTCGTCGAGAGTGTCGTGTGCCGCGTTGTGCTCTCTGTCGGCGCTTCGGCCACGAAGACAGCCAATGCGTAAAGACGTACGCAAGCGTCACGGGGCCCGTGGGGAATGAGGACACGTCCGAGCTACTCATGGATGTGGTCGAGGCCCAAGAGGCGGCCGGCGGCGGGGGTGGCGAGCCCCCCACAGAGGCGACGCCCACCTTGCTTTCCGCCGGGGGCAGGGCCGACAGCGGGAGCGACGGTGAGCGGCGCCTTCGGCCTGAGGCGCAGCCTGAGGGCGATACCCCGGCGTCGGAAGGTGTCACAGAGACCGCAGCTTCGGCTGTGGCGGCGACGCCCAGCGAGGAGTCGGAAGTCATGAGCGTCGAGGGGACAGGCTCCAGCGGCGCAGTCCCCAAGCGGGCTCGCGAAGACGTCGACGAAGGTCTAGCCGTGAGTGCGGCCCTTCCCGAGGAACCACCCCGAAAAGCGGCTCCTGTGCGTCGGGCAAGCCTCAAGCCTAAGCCCAACATCCCTCCGGAGAGGCGACCACCAGCGACACCGCCCCCGTAGACGCGATGGCTGGGCACCTTTTCTCGGAGTGGAAACCAACAGGACTCCGAGGGGACGATGCCCCCGTGCCGCCGCTTTGTGGCCCGAACTTTCGGCGAACCCTTTCGTCGGACTTACCGGGCGGCACACCGAGACTGTGAGTCTGTCGTCGATTTTCAGCGACTTGAGGTGAGCACCATGCGGCCCGTTTGATCTAGTTTTTGATGGCAGTAAGCCTTGAGACAGCGCTTCGCGTCGCCACGCTAAACGTGCGAGGCCTGGGAGCAAGGCGGCGGCAGTACCAGCTGAGCCGCCTTTTCCTGGAAAACGACCTTGACGTAGTCGCTGTCCAAGAGACAAAGGTGGAAGGCGAAGAGCAGACGGACCGCATGGTGCAACCGTTCAGATCGCGATACAATGTGTGTGTGTGCCACTCTGTTGGTACATCGGGGGGTTGTGCTCTTTTTTTGCGTAATTCTTTGGGAATTGTGGAAGAAACAGTGATTGTTTGCGAATCAGGTCGCTTGATTGTGTGTGATTTTTGTTTTTCGGGGTTGCAGTGGCGAGCTATCTGCGTTTATGCGCCAAACCGGGAGAGTGATAGGAGAATGTTTTTTGAACGCGTTGCATTTTACCTAAACTGCGAAAGATTTGTTATTTTTTGGGTGATTTTAACTGCGTCTGCGCAATAGAAGACAGGGCGCGACAGCCGCCGCTTCGGGACCAGAGTGCTTTATTTTTGAACTCGTTAGTGCAGGAGTGCAATTTAGAGGACGTCGGGTTTGTTTTGTCGAAGGCAGATTTTCCCCAGTTTACACACTTCCAACGCGAGAGTCACGCGAGGCTAGATAGAGCGTATATCTCCGCAGCCCTGGTTCCACTGTGCGAAAACTACGAAGTCAAACACGTTTCTTTCAGCGATCATAGCCTGGTAATGTTTTCAATCGGATCGAAAGAAACAAAAACGCAGTTCAACTGGGAATTGTGGAAATTTAATGATAAGCTACTGAGAGATGAGATTTTTATGGACGGGGTAAAACAAAGCATTGGGAAATTGCTGGAGGCTGAGTCGGGAAACTCTGTTGAACTGTGGGAGCACTTTAAAGATGAAGTCAAAATTAACGCGATTGAAAGATCGTGTATCTTACGCCGCCAGGAAAAGCAAAAAGAAAAAGAGCTACAGTGTCAGTTAGATTTTCTTTTAAGCGTTGAATGTGCGCAACCCGGAAAGTTCATGAGAGAAATAAAAGAAGTTAAAAGTAAAATGGAGCTTATCGATATCGAAAAATATAGAGGAGCCGTGATAAGAGCCCGCGCCGAACGTCTGTGGTTGGGTGAAACGCCGACGAAGCGTTCACTTGGGGATGAGAAAAGATATGCGACGCAAAATGAAATAAAAGAAATAGAGCATGGGGCCGTGGTTACTCGCGATAAAAAGACCATCGAACGCGCTTTCGTGGAATATTACCAAGATCTTTTGGGTCGCCGCAGACACGTGGAAGAAGGATTCGCCAGCGTTTTTTTGCCACTCATGCCAAAATTAGATGACGAAATTAAAGCCGGCCTTGAGGCACCGATTAGCGTGGGAGAAATAGAGAAGGCTATTGACGAACTGCCTCCAGGCAAATCGCCCGGTCCCGACGGCTTAGGTGCCGCCTTCTACAAGGCTTTCAAAGCTGATGTGGCTGAGGTCCTGCACCGCACGATAACGGAGGCGTACGATAGAAAAGCAGTGCCTCCATCCTTCCGGAAAACGCATATAGTATTAATCCCCAAAAGTGATGATCCCGCGAAACTGTTGTCTGTCAAGTCCTACCGTCCCATTAGCCTAACAAATGTAGACTATAAAATCGTCATGAAGGTCTTAGCGCGAAGGCTGCAAGGTGTAATACAATCTATCGTCGGGCCCCACCAAACATGTGGCATCAAGGGGCGAACGATTGCAACTAACATACACGTAGCAAGAAGTATCTTGGAATGTTGTGATGCTTTCGAGGGTCGCGTAGCTATGTTGCAGCTTGATTTGGAAAAGGCGTTCGATAGAGTAGTACACGACGTCCTTTTTTGTATTTTAGAGCACGTGAACGTTGGGTCTTTATTGGTGGAATGGGTTAAAATGTCCTACGCGGAGTGTTTTGCGAGTGTGATTGTTAATAAGAAAGTTACTGAAAGTTTTCAAGTCCTCTCCTCGGTACGGCAAGGGTGCCCATTATCGCCATTGTTGTTTGCTCTCTATTTAGAGCCTTTTTGTTTAAAACTTCTTTTCAATGAAAGAATACGCGGTTTTAGGCTGTTGTCGAGCGAAGTCAAGGTACTTTCGTACGCAGACGACATTGCCGTCTTCTGCGACGACAAAGAAAGTGTTTGCGAGGTAGTCAAAGAAGCACTTAATTTTTGTAAATTTTCGGGCAGTGTTATCAATTGGGATAAATGCGTGGGCTTATGGCACGGTAGCTGGGAAAGTACACCAGCTGTTTTTGAAAGAGTCACTTGGTCTTGTTTGCCGGGCAGGTACCTCGGAGTGCCGCTTGAGCACTACCGCGATTCTACGGAGTACTGGAGGGAAGAAGTCGAGAGGGCTCGGGATAAAACGGCAAAGTGGGGGGGTCTAAATCTTTCAATGTTTGCCCGCTCCACAGTTTGTAATTTGTTTATTGTGGCTAAAGTCTGGTACGTGCTCCAGGCTTTGTGTATGTCTAGAGTCAGCGTTCAAAAGTTCCACCGAGTGTTCGCGATTTTTGTGTGGGGGTCAGTGTGGGAGCGCACCGGTCGTACAAATTTGTTCCGCTCTGTGAAAAGTGGCGGGCTAGCCATGGCTCATCTGTTTCTGCGGCAAGTGGTGTCAAGATTTATGTTCCTGCGGGATCAGAGGGATCCTTTTCTGCGGACTGTATTACAAGTTAGGCTCCGTAATGCATTGTCGGAGTTTGTTGTGTCCTCGAGTGATGTCAGATGTACGCGGGTTCGAGGTTTTCTGCGCGAAGTGATTTTGGCTTTCCATTTCCTCAAGGTTCGATTTTCGTTGGAGTATCTAAGCGAAGTTACACGAAAGCGTCTGTACAAAGACTTAGTTGAGGTTGTCTTCCCCGTGCCCTTGTATCGGTCTCTTTTCTGTGAGGGCCCGGGCCAGGATGTCCTCAAAAGGGTTAAACGGATGCCAGTAAGGCCAGCCGTGAAGTCTTTCTTTTTCAGCTGCACACCGGCACGCTTCCCGTTAAGCCCTGGCTTGAAGAACAAGGCATTTTTGTTCCTTGGTCGATTAACTGCCTCTTGTGCCGGAAACCCGAGACTATCGATCATATTTTCTTGGATTGCTGGGATGCGGTATTCCACTGGGATATTATGCAGCGCACTTTAAAAAGAGCCTCCCAGTGTCACCCTATGGCATCCGTTTTCTTTCCGTAGAAAGCGAAGGGGGTGTTCCCTACGACATGTTGATGGCCTTGGCCCTGCACAGCATGTGGAAATCGAGGATGGCTGTGCGACATGCTGACGCCAATGCTCGCCCCGTGCGGGATTACTTTATCGAGCATGTTGTTCACTTAAGAGAATTGTATAAAGCGCAGAGTGAGCAGCCTGACTGGATGCCAGTGTTAGACAGTCTTGTCGCCCTGAGAGTTTTTTAAACCATGTGCTCCGGCTAGGTCGTGCCGGGTGCTTTTAACCTTCCAATTTTTGTGCGATTGTTTAACTACGTTTATGTGCCAAACCGGCAATAAAGAAAAAAAAAAAAGCCTGCTAGCTCAGTCGGTTAGAGCGTCGTGCTAATAACGCGAAGGTCACAGGTTCGATCCCTGTGCAGGCCAGTCTTTATATTTTTATTTTTTCGCTTCATTTAACTCCCCGAGCAGACTGGAAGAGAAGCGGCGAAAGCAGAATAGCCACCGGGCCCGCTAGCTCAGTCGGTTAGAGCGTCGTGCTAATAACGCGAAGGTCACAGGTTCGATCCCTGTGCAGGCCAGTCTTTATAGTTTTATTTTTTCGCTTCATTTAACTTCCCGAGCAGACTGGAGGAGAAGCGGCGAAAGCAGAATAGCCACCGGGCCTTCTAGCTCAGTCGGTTAGAGCGTCGTGCTAATAACGCGAAGGTAACAGGTTCGATCGTTTATATTTATATTTTTTCGCTTCATTTAGCTCCCCGAGCAGACTGGAGGAGAAGCGGCGAAAGCAGAATAGCCACCGGGCCTGCTAGCTGAGTCGGTTAGAGCGTCGTGCTAATAACGCGAAGGTCACAGGTTCGATCCCTGTGCAGGCCAGTCTTTATATTTTTATTTTTTCGCTTCATTTAACTCCCCGAGCAGACTGGAGGAGAAGCGGCGAAAGCAGAATAGCCACCGGGCCTGCTAGCTCAGTCGGTTAGAGCGTCGTGCTAATAACGCGAAGGTCACAGGTTCGATCCCTGTGCAGGCCAGTCTTTATATTTTTATTTTTTCGCTTCATTTAACTCCCCGAGCAGACTGGATGAGAAGCGACGAAAGCAGAATAGCCACCGGGCCTGCTAGCTCAGTGATTCCACTTCCGGCCGCCGAAGCGCACGGACGTGTGATGTCTGGCTCCGATGGAGCGGTTTCAGCGGCCCACGCCGGCCGCGGTATCAGGGCTCACGATAACGAAGGATACAGCGTCATTCTGCCTGCTCTGCCTACAGGAACTGTGGTTTTAAACACCGTCTTTCTTCATGCTGACATAAAGGGGCGACCGTACCGCGTCGACGACTTCCGAGACGCGTTGCTTCCTCTCGGTTTGCTCCCCGAGGTAGCAGCCCTCGGGGCTTACCGAATGAACCACGTGTGGGCGGTCACGTTTAAGTCCGCTGACGGCAAAAGAAGATGCTCGCCACACCGGAGTTGGCTGTCAAGGGCCGCCGATGCCTCGTCGTCGACCCGAACCACCAGGACGTCCGAGTGAAGCTTCACTGGCTCCTTTTCAACGTCGCCGACGACGACGTTAGAGCAGCACTGGCGCCATTCGGCAACGTCATCGAGGTGGCCAGGGAAAAGTGGCGTGTTGACGGCTGCCAGAGCGTCGGCACCATGACACGCACGGCGGTGCTCCGGCTCAAGGCGGGCGTCACCCTCGACGACATCCCGCACCAGCTGCAGGTGGGTGGCGAGTTGGCCCTGTTAGTAGTGCCTGGCAGAGCCCCGCTCTGCCTTCGTTGCCAGCTGAAGGGGCACATCCGTAAGGAGTGCCGAACGCCGAGATGCAACGTCTGCAGGCGCTTCGGCCATGAAAGTACACAGTGCGTCAAGACGTATGCGGTGGCTGCAGCGCCCGTGGGGGGTGACGAGAAATCCGACCTCCTCATGGACGAGGCCGAAGCTGAGGAAGCTGTCGCGGGCTCGTCCGCCAAGGCAACCCTCTGACGAGCGTCACGACTGCTCCCGAGAGCAATGGGTCGCCAGGTGACGCCGACCAGGCGCCGGGTGCGAAAGCGACGCACCATGCTGGGCGGCCGGAAGCTCACGGGGCAGTGAAGACCACAGCGAATGAGGCGGTAGTCATCGACCATGACGTCGTCAACGAGGAGGCTGTCGCCGACGCTTCCATGGATGACGTCGATGCCTGGGGAGCTGCCCTGCGGCGAAAAGGACGCGGGAGGTCGCCGACACAGACCCAAGTACGGCAAGCCAGGAGGAGCCGCCTGCAAAGGCGGTGCCCCTACGGAGGCCCCGGCTCAACATCAAGCCGAAGCTTCCTGCGGACGACGAAAGGGTGGCCAAGCCACCTCCGTGAGGGTGGGCATCGTAGCTCGTCGGCGTCGAGCCGAAACAGACGACCGTGCAGCTGAGGTAAGCACCATACGGTCCCTCTCTTCCTGAAATAGCAGTAAGACTTGAAGCGCCCTTACGTTTTGCCACGATAAATGTTCGTGGGCTGGCAGCGAGGCGTCGTCAATATCAGCTAAGCAGACTGTTTGCGGACAACGAGCTTGATATTGTCGCCGTTCAGGAAACGAAGGTCGAGGGCCAGGAAGAGACCGACCGTATGGTGCAACCTTTTCGTTCTCGTTTTAATGTATGCGTCGCGCACGCAGTAGGGTTGTCGGGGGCTGCCTTTTATTTATTCGGCAGTCTATAGGCATTGTTGAAACGGCTGTTGTCTCTTGTGCTTCTGGTCGCTTTGTTTTCTGTGATTTCTCTTATTCAATTATGGATTGGCGTGTTATCTGTATTTATGCGCCTAATCGCGAGCGAGAGAGAAAAGAGTTTTTTGAAAGATTAAGTGCATACCTTGAATGTGAAAGGGTTATTGTTTTTCTTGGAGATTTTCATTGTGTTTGTGCGCCGGAGGATCGAGCGGGTCTAGCTCGTCTCCGAGATCAAAGTGCTTTTTTTTTAAACGATTTGATCGCGCAGACCTCGCTCGAAGATGTTGCTGGTGTAGCATCTAAAGGTAACGTTCAGTACACCCATTTCCAAGGGTACAGCCACGCGCGATTAGACAGGGCATATGTCTCATTGGATCTTGTACCATTTTGTGGGCAATACGCGGTAGAGCCAGTGTCTTTTAGTGATCATGCCTTGGTTATGTTTACCATTGGTAATAAGATTAAACTACCGAAGTGGAATTGGGACTTGTGGAAATCGAACAATAGCTTAGTTAGTGATGAGGATTTTAAAGCCAGTGTTAGCAACTCATTTAAAGCTTTACGTGAAAATGAGCAGAAAATGTGGGTAGAGAGATGGGAGCTTTTTAAGGAAGAGGTGAAAATGAGAGCGATAGAAAGAAGTAGTGTTATGAGCCATCAGAAAAAGTTAAAAGAGAAGGAGCTGAGGCGTCAGTTGAACAGAATATTAATCGAAGAAAGCGTAAGGCCCGGCGAGTTTCAGAAGGAAATACGAAACATTAAGAACCAGTTGGAAGTGCTAGATGCGGAACGATACAGAGGGGCCGTTGTAAGGGCGCGGGCGGAAACACTTTGGCTGGGTGAAACGCCGACAAAGCGTGCGCTCGGCGACGAGAAAAGATACGCACAACGGAATGAGATAAAAGAGATTAACTACAACAATTCGGGGACGCGAGATAAGAAAACAATCGAACGTGCCTTCTTCGAGCACTATAGCAATCTGCTGGGGCATAGCTTTTCGATAAGCAGTGATTTTGAAAGCGAGTTTTTATCGTTAATGCCCACGTTGGAAGAGCAAGTTCGTGAAGGCTTAGAAGTGCCCATTAGCGTAGAGGAAATAGTATTAGCCATTGACGAATTGAGTCCAGGAAAGACGCCGGGACCAGATGGCTTAGGCGCAGATTTCTATAAGGCGTTTAAAGGGAGTCAGCCGACGCCTTACGAGAGGTGCTGACTGAGGCGTACAAACACAGTAAGCTGCCGCCATCCTTTTTAAAAAGCCATATTGTTCTTATACCGAAGTCCGATGACCAAGTAAAGCTGCTTTCGGTCACTAATTATAGACCAATTAGTCTGACAAACGTGGATTACAAAATTTTTATGAAGGTTTTGGCTAGGCGATTACAGAGTGTTATCAAAATTTTAGTCGGACCACATCAAACATGCGGTATAAAAGGTCGCACCATCTGTACCAATATACACGTGGCTAGAAATATCCTTGAATGTTGTGACGCTTTCGGAGGTCGAGTTGCAATGTTGCAGCTCGACCTCGAGAAAGCTTTCGACCGGGTCTCGCATCAAGTTCTTTTTAGTATTTTGAATCATGTGAATGTTGGCTCGGTTATTGTGGATGGTTTAAACATGGCGTATACAGAGTGTTCATCAAGTATAGTCGTGAACAAGACTTTGAGTCAGAGTATTAAAGTCCGATCTTCTGTAAGGCAAGGCTGTCCGCTGTCCCCCCTTCTCTTTGCCCTTTACTTAGAGCCTTTTTGCTTGAAACTCATTCACAATGAGGCAATTCGTGGTTTCAGACTTCAATCCTGTGAAGTTAAAGTCCTGGCCTATGCGGATGATATCGCTGTTTTTTGTGAGGACCAAGCTAGCATACGGGAAGTAGTCGATGTGGCCTCGGCTTTTTGCAAAAAATCTGGAAGCTTAATTAACTGGAATAAATCAGCAGGGTTCTGGCATGGGGACTGGGCTACTACACCCGAGGTTTTTATGAACGTTCGGTGGACAGCCTTGCCTGCGAAGTATCTCGGCGTGCCTCTCGAGCACTACCGCGACAGTAGGCAGTACTGGAGCAAGGAAACGGAGAGAGTGAGAACGAAGGCGGAGGGTTGGAAATGGAGGGATCTTTCAATGTTCGCGCGTGCTACTGTATGCAATTTGTTTTTCATAGCGAAAGTGTGGTATGTCTTGCAAGTTCTGTCTATGTCCCGAATCAATGTCCAGAAGCTTCACAGGGTTTTTGCTGTTTTTATATGGAGCTCGACATGGGAGCGATCAACACGTACAAATTTGTTTCGTTCAGTTCGAAGTGGTGGTTTAGGTCTGGCCCACTTGTTTATTCGGCAGATTGTGTCCAGATTCATGTTTCTCCGGGACCAAAAAGATTTATTTTTGCGTACTGTTATTCAGATTAGATTACGGAGTGTGTTGCCCGAGTTTGTAGTCTCGTCAAGTGATGACGTAAGTGGGGGTGTTCAGGGTTATTTGCGCGAGATGGTGCTCTCTTTTCGGATGTTGAGTGTGCGTTTCTCTTTGGAGTACCTTAGTTCTGTAGCGCGAAAAAGATTATATAAGGATTTAGTGGATGTTTTGCTACCGGTTCCCCTATATCGATCACTTTACTCTAATGTACCTGGCCAGGATGTCCTAAAAAGGGTAAAAAGAATGCCGGTAAAGCCGTGTGTTAAGACCTTTTTCTTCAGACTGCACTGCGGCGCCCTGCCCGTCAAGGCGTGGTTAGAAGAGAAGGGGTTTTTTGTTCCGTGGTCTATCAACTGTATTCTGTGTAAGAGGCCAGAAACTGTGGAGCACGTATTCCTAGAATGCTGGGATGCGGTGTTTCACTGGGACATCCTCCAGCGAACTCTTAAGAAACAGTTTCCCTTAACCCCGCAAGGCATTCGTTTTTTGTCAATCGAGAAGGATGCAGGAATCCCCTATGATATGTTTATGGTTCTCAGTCTTCACAGCATTTGGAAAACTAGGATGGCTGTGCGCCACGCGGACATGACCGTCCGCGACGTTAGAGAGAATTTCATAGAAAGTGTTGCATGTATACGTGATGTGTATCGAGCACAACCGGAGCCCCCGGAATGGATGTCGGTGTTGAATGAATTAGTGTCGATGAAGAGATTTTAATGCAATCACGTCAGCCAATATCTAGCCGGCGTGTTTTAGCCTTTGTCGTTTGTGTGTGAATCTCCAAGCAGGCAATAAAGAAAAAAAAAAGGCCTGCTAGCTCAGTCGGTTAGAGCGTCGTGCTAATAACGCGAAGGTCACAGGTTCGATCCCTGTGCAGGCCAGTCTTTATATTTTTATTTTTTCGCTTCATTTAACTCCCCGAGCAGACTGGAGGAGAAGCGGCGAAAGCAGAATAGCCACCGGGCCTGCTACCTCAGATGACGAAGTTAAAACGAGTCTCGAGGCGCCAATTAGTCTGCGAGAAATTGAACGGGCAATCGATGAACTAACTCCCGGAAAGTCGCCTGGGCCCGACGGTTTAGGCGCTGCTTTTTACAAAGCATTCAAAGGCGATGTAGCTGTGGCTTTGCACCGAGTTGTAACGGAGGCGTATGACAAAAAAGCAATGCCACCGTCTTTCCGCAAAACTCATATCATCTTAATACCTAATGCCGACCCCGTGAAGCTTTTATCGGTAAAGTCCTACCGCCCTATAAGTCTGACCAACGTAGATTATAAAGTGTTCATGAAGGTTTTAGCGAGAAGGTTGCAAGGAGTTATAACATCAATTGTTGGGCCTCATCAAACATGTGGTATTAAGGGACGAACGATTTTCACCAATATCCATGTTGCGAGAAGTATTTTAGAGTGTTGCGACGCATTTGAAGGGCGAGTAGCCATGTTGCAACTCGACCTGGAAAAGGCTTTCGATCGCGTTGCGCATGATGTTCTTTTCCGCATTTTAGAACACGTCAATGATGGCTCGGTAATTCTAGAGGGAGTTAAGATGTCTTACACGGACTGTTTTTCGAGCATTATTATTAATAGGGAAGTTAGTAAAAGTTTTCAAGTTCAGTCGTCGGTCAGACAGGGGTGCCCGTTATCACCCCTGTTGTTTGCTGTTTACCTCGAACCGTTTTGTTTAAAGCTTTTGTACAATGAACGAATAAGGGGCTATCGGTTGATGTCGAGTGAAGTTAAGGTTCTTGCCTACGCGGATGATATAGCTGTTTTCTGTGAGGATACAGAAAGCATTAGAGAGGTCGTGAGGGTGGCTATTTCATTTTGTAAGTTGTCAGGTAGTGTTGTCAATTGGGGTAAATGCGTGGGATTTTGGCATGGCAGCTGGAAAAGTGCACCTCGCGTTTTCGAAAATATTCAATGGACCCGTTCACCGGCAAAGTACCTCGGGGTGCCACTCGAGCACTATCGTGACACAACGGAGTATTGGAAAGACGAAATCGAAGAGGCCCGAGCGAAAACACTGAAATGGGGGGGTCATGATCTGTCAATGTTTGCTCGTGCGACAGTGTGTAACCTTTTTGTTGTGGCCAAAGTCTGGTATGTCTTGCAAGCGCTTTTGATGGCGAGGGCCAGCGTTCAAAAATTGCACAGAGTCTTTGCAGTTTTCGTTTGGGGATCAGGATGGGAACGCACTAGTCGTACCAACCTGTTTCGCTCTGTGCAAAGCGGCGGGTTGGGGTTAGCCCATCTGTTTCTTCGGCAGGTTGTGTCCCGATTTATTTTCTTGCGTGATCAGAAGGATTTATTTTTGCGGACTGTATTGCAAGTTCGCCTCTGTCATGCACTGCCCGATTTTGTTGTCTCGTCTAGTAAGGTCGATTGTCCTGGGGTGCGTGGTTTTCTGCACGAAGTTGTCCGAGCCTTCCAGTTTCTGAAGGTGCGTTTTTCAATAGAATATCTGAGTGATGTATCGCGAAAGCGTTTGTACAGAGACTTGGTAGACGTGGTGTTGCCAGAGCCCCTGTATCGATCTTCTTTTGGCGCTGGCCCTGGCAAAGATGTTCTCAAAAGAGTGAAAAAAATGCCTGTTAGGTCATCTGTAAAAACGTTCTTTTTTCAACTGCATAGTGGCACACTCCCTGTTAAACCGTGGCTTGAGGAAAAAGGAATATTTGTTCCTTGGTCAGTTAACTGTCTGTTATGTAGAAAACCAGAAACTATAAACCACATCTTCTTGGACTGCTGGGATGCAGTATTCCAATGGGACATTTTACAACGAACTCTGAAAAAGGATCTGCCAATAACAGAGTATGGCATTCGTTTCCTCTCCATTGGCAGTGAAGGGGCGTGCCCTATGACATGTTCATGCTATTGAGCCTGCACAGTATGTGGCGAACAAGAATGGCCGTGCGACACGCTGACGCAGATGCACGTCCCGTGAGGGAATATTTTATTGAGAGTGTGGCGTACATCAGGGAAGTGTACAAAGCCCAAAATGAGCAGCCTGAATGGCTGCCTGTGATGGATGCACTGGTCGCCCTGAAGGAATTTTAAACCATTTGCGCCGGCCTGGGACAGGCGGGCGTTTTTTAACATTCATGTTCTGTGTGATGCATGTATTCGTTTGTAATGCCAAACAGGCAATAAAGAAAAAAAAGAAAAAAGCCTGTTAGCTCAGTCGGTTAGAGCGTCGTGCTAATAACGCGAAGGTCACAGGTTCAATCCCTGTGCAGGCCAGTCTTTATATTTTTATTTTTTCGCTTCATTTAACTCCCCGAGCAGACTGGAGGAGAAGCGGCGAAAGCAGAATAGCCACCGGGCCTGCTAGCTCAGTCGGTTAGAGCGTCGTGCTAATAACGCGAAGGTCACAGGTTCGATCCCTGTGCAGGCCAGTCTTTATATTTTTATTTTTTCGCTTCATTTAACTCCCCGAGCAGACTGGAGGAGAAGCGGCTAAAGCAGAATAGCCACCGGGCCTGCTAGTTCAAGCGGACGGTCGTGATATGGATCGCTCCTTGCAAGCGGTGGCGGCCGCGCCCGGCCGCGGTGATAACAGGTCTTTTGCTGCTAAGGAATATCGTATGCAGTTGCCGACACTGCCCACCGGCGATGCTGCAAAGCTCAGCGTCGTTTTGCACGCTGACCTCGACGGGCGCCCGTACAAGATTGAAGACTTCAGGCAGCCGTTGCAACAGGTGGGCGTATTGTCAGACGTGGCGGGTCTGGGCGCCTACCAGATGAGCCACGTCTGGCTGCTTAAACTGAAAACTCCGGAAGCGAAGGCAAAGCTTTTGGAAGCAGGGAGCCTTCAGGTGAAAGGTTTGACGTGCCAGCTCGTCGACCCGGACCGGAGGGAGCTTCGCGTTAAGCTTCATTGGGTCTCGTTCGACGCGCCGGTGGACTCTATTCGGCGCGCCTTCGAACCATTTGGGACCGTCAAAGAAGTCGCGAGGGAAAAGTGGAAGGTGGATGGTTTCGTCGACGTTGAGTCCACGACCCTCGTTGTGAAGATCACCCTCAACGAGGGAGTCTCGCTGGAGAGCCTGCCGCACCAGCTCCGTCTCTGCGGTGGAAACGTCTTGGTCGTGGTGCCCGGGCGTGCGGCGAAATGTCTCCGGTGCCGGCGCACCGGGCATATCCGCCGCGACTGCAGGGCACCCTGGTGTGCGGAGTGCCGCGGCTTCGGTCACGAGCCCAAGGACTGCGTCAAGACGTACGCCCGTGCAGCCGGCGGCAGTACCAATGCGGAGGCCACAGAGCTTCTGATGGACGAAGAAGAGGCGGAACAGGCGGCTGCACCGGCGACGCCGACAGTGCCTCAAGGGCAGCCCGACTCGGAGGAAGCCAAGGGAGGCCCTAGCGAGACGGAGACCGCCGCATCTCAGACGGAGCCATCGCCCAAGACGGCTCCCGAAGGAACCAGTGGTGCTTCGGCGAGGGATGGAATGGCGACTCCGGAAGCACCAGTGGATGCCGTCCAAGGAAGGAAGCCCGCGGTCGCCAAGGGTGGCGACGACGACCACGTTATGGTAGTCGAAACCACTGCAGTGAAGCGCCATCTGGATGATGCGCCGTCCAGGGGTGGGGAAGGACAGCTGAGACGCCTCGAGCGTGAGTGGTGCGGGAAGGTGGGACGGTTCAAGAGCCGGCCCGCGTCTCCTGTACGCCACAAGGAGTAGCCACAGTGAGTCGTCTCGGCACGTTGCTGCCTGCTTCACATTGTAAGCTCCGTGCTCCCCGCCTGGTCTTTCTCTAGCCCTTCTTCATGTTTCAAAGACCTTTGAGAGTAGGCACTTTAAACGTGCGAGGTTTAAACGCGAGGCGTAGGCAATGCCAAGTGAGCCGTTTGTTTATTGAGAAAGACCTCGACGTTATTGCCGTGCAAGAGTCGAAGATAGAGAGCGAAGACCGGACGGAAAGCATGGCGCGGCTCTTTGAGTCACGATACGATGTGTGCGTCAGTCACGCTGTGGGAACGTCGGGGGGATGCCTTTTATTTATCAGGAAGTCTCTTGGGTCTGTGACCAGAGTTGTTAGTTGCGAGTCTGGTCGCCTGGTCCTGTGCGATTTGACCATTTCAAGTAAACTGTTTCGTATTTTGTGCGTTTACGCCCCTAATAAGGCGGAAGAAAGATTGGTATTTTTTGAAAACATTTTCGAGTTCGTCCAAACCGATAGGCTCGTCATTCTGTTAGGGGATTTTAACTGCGTATGCGAGCCGCGTGACCGTTCGAACAGCACGCAGTATAGAGATACGAGTACCATTTTTCTAAGCGATATGGTCCAGAAGTGTGAATTGGAAGACGTGGGTCAGTGTGCGTCAAGCCCTACCTGCCTGTTTTTTACTCACTTCCAAGGTGCTAGTCACGCACGGTTGGATAGAGCTTATGTCTCTTTGGAACTCGTCAGGTCCTGTAAAACGTATGCAGTGGACCCAGTGTCTTTCAGCGACCACTGTCTTGTTTCTTTTACATTGGGCTCTCCAAAGGAAAAAGCCAGTTATTCAGACGCGGCTGCGCAGTGCCCTGCCAGATTTTGTGGTGGCGACGAATGTAGACATCTGCCCTGGTTTGCGCGGATACTTGAAAGAGGTTGTTGGTGCGTATCGGTTTTTAACAGCACGTTTTTCTTTGCAGTATTTGTCCGGTGTTTCGAGTAAACGGTTGTCGAGAGACCTGATGGATGCGCTTTTCCCCATGCCTTTGTATCGTTTGTTGTACAGTGCAGGCCCAGGGCAAGATGTTTTAAAGCGCGTTAAAAGAATGCTGGTTCCCGCCTACACCAAGACGTTTTTCTTTAAGTTACACAGTGAAACACTCCCAGTTAAAGCTTGGTTATCTGAGAAAGGTATACCGGTCCCATGGTCCGATAACTGTTTTTTGTGTAAAAAGCGAGAAACTATTGAACACGTCTTCATCGACTGTTGGGACGCGGTTTTCTTTTGGGACGTCCTTCAGAGGACTCTCAAAAAGGACCTCCCAATAACGCCTCAGGGAATTAGGTTTTTACCCACAGAAAGTGCGGACGATGTGCCGTATGACATGATAATGCTCCTGGGCCTGCACAGTATATGGCGGTGCCGTATGGCTGTACGCCACGCAGATGTTGATGTACGCCCTGTTCGCAAGTATTTCGTTGAAAATATCTGTTTTCTGGTTGAAGTGTACAAGGCGCAGGAACCACGACCTGATTGGTGTGCCTGCTCTTGAAGGGCTAACTACCCTAAAAGACTTTTAGCATTTCTGACACCAGCCGAGCTGGCTGATGTCCTCGTTTTTATCCCTGTTGTTTTAAGTACGGAGTGATGGCGAATGTCACTGTCCTGTTCCAGGCAATAAAAAAAAAGGCCTGCTAGCTCAGTCGGTTAGAGCGTCGTGCTAATAATGCGAAGGTCACACGTTCGATCCCTGTGCAGGCCAGTCTTTATATTTTTATTTTTTCGTTTCATTTAACTCCCCGAGCAGACTGGAGGAGAAGCGGCGAAAGCAGAACAGCCACCGGGCCTGCTAGCTCAGTCGATTCGACTTCCGGCTGCCGAACGCGTCGGACGTTCTTATCATGAGCTCCGTCGGAGCGGTTTCAGCGGCCCAGTCTGGCCGCGGTAACAGGAGTGCTGACGCTGCATCACAGGAGTACGAAATCATTTTGCCGTCGCTGCCATCAGGACCATCTGTTCTACACACGGTATTTTTGCATGCCGACACGAAAGCTCGGCCCTATCGTCTTGAGCATTTTCGGGACGCCCTTGCACGTGTGACACTTCTCCCCGAGGTGCTCGCTTTGGGGGCGTATCAGTACAATCACGTGTGGGCTGTTACCTTCAAGAGCGCCGAGGGAAGAAGAAGTTGCTAGCCGTCGCAGACTTCAAAGTCAAGGACTGCCGCTGCGTCGTGGTGGACCCGAGTAATCAGGACACCCGGCTCAAGCTCCATTGGCTGCTGCATCACGTCCCTGACGAAGAGGTACGGGTGGCCCTGGCGCCTTTCGGCAAAGTGACCGGAATCACCAGAGACAAGTGGCGCGTCCCAGGATGCCCGGACATGGGGTCGACAACGCGGTCGGTGTCCCTCAAGTTGGGGCCCGGTGTCACGTCGGACGACCTCCCCCATCAACTGCGTATCGCCGGAGACCTAGTGCTAGTAGTGGTGCCGGGCAGAGCCCCGCTCTGCCTACGGTGCAAGGGCAAGGGCCATATTCGGAGGGAGTGCCGAGTACCGCGCTGTGCGCTCTGCCGTCGCTTTGGCCACGACGAGAGCCAGTGCGTCCGAACGTACGCAAACGTCGCAGGACCCGCGGGGAGCGACGAGAACTTGGAACACCTCATGGACGTGGCCGATGCCGAGGAGGCCGCCTCGGGTACTTCCGACAAGGCAGCCCCAAAAGCGGACGTTACACCGGCACCTGAAGGTGAGAGGACGCCAGGCACGGCCGACGCGGCACCTGGTACGGACGCTACGAGGCAAGCTAGGCGACCAGAGGTCCCTACGGTTGAGAACGTTACACCAAGCGGCAAAGAAGTCAGCGTCGTTGAGGGCTCAGCCGTCGACGAAGCTATGGCTGACGCAGAGGCCTCGGCAAGTGGCCTTACCACTAAAAGAACTCACGAGGACGCCAGCACGGACCCCAGCGCGTCAAGGCACGAAGAGCCGCCTCCGAAGGCAGCACCCTTCAGGAGGCCACGGCTCAACGTCAAGCCGAAGGTCCCTGGCGACGATGCAAGGGTGGTCAAGCCGCCCCCGTGAGTGTCCGACCGCAGCTAGCTTGAGGCCTCGGGGTATGCGTGGTGGACGGTCGGACGCTGGTTTCTCGTCGAGACGCAATACACGGCTCCGAACCCGAGGTAAGCACCATGCGGTCTCTCTCCTCCTGGAATGGCTCTAAGATTAGAAGCGCCCTTACGCATTGCCACGATAAACGTCCGCGGGATGGCAGCGAGGCGCCGACAATACCAGCTAAGCCGACTGTTCGCGGACAACGAGCTTGATATTGTCGCCGTCCAAGAAACGAAAGTAGAAAGCCAGGAGCAGACTGACCGCATGGTGCAACCTTTTCGATCTCGTTTTAATGTATGCGTTGCACATTCAGTTGGTTTGTCGGGGGTTGCTGTTTATTCATTCGGCAATCGATTGGCATCACAGAGACGGCTGTGGTTTCGTGCACTTCTGGTCGTTTTGTGTACTGTGATTTTTCTTTTTCGAATATTGAGTGGCGTGTAATTTGCGGTTTAAAAGAGAATTTTTGTCTTTCATGCCCCGATTAGACGACGAAACGAAAGAAGGAATGGAAGCCCCTATTACAATAGAGGAAGTAAAATTAACGATTGAAGCCCTCAACCCTGGAAAGTCCCCGGGCCCTGACGGGTTAACTGCCGCCTTCTTTAAGGCGTTTAAGCATGATATTTCTTTCGTATTAACAAACGTTTTCAACGAGGCCTTTAAGAGGATATCTCAGTAGAATTTCTTCTCCGATAGGAACTTTTCCGGAATCCAGATGGCTCTGGGGAGGAAGCCTTTGTACTCACCTGCTTACGCGATATAGTGCCATTTCCAAACAAAAATAAAGAAAAAGCTTGTCTTTTTGTTCCGGTTATCAGCGGACGGCTTGACCCTGAAAGCCCCCCCACCCATCCCGTCCCTCCACCCTGCGAGCTGCGAGAATGGCTTTGTGGGCCTCCGAGGCCATCGCGAAGGGGGCCTTTGTCCTATTCTTACCGGATTAGGAAGAAAAAAAAACGCGGTTAGAGAACGCCTCTGTTGCAGATTGGAAAGAATTTGACGCTCACCAGAAAATTTAGGACGAGAAACTAGAAGATTGGAACTACACGAGCGGAACGAGGCAAACGACAGACAGAAGCCGTTCGAGACACTTCTGTGTAATGATGGATATTCAATTGGTTTATTAGTGTAAATACAGTTTGTGGTGTTTTTTTTGCGTTAATCGCCTGATTTAAATTAGGACGCCCACACGACCTCTTCGATTCTGAAACAGCCTCATTTCGCGGCCTGATACTTTGGATTCATTTGGCTCGGTTTTTCGGCTATTTCGCGTTCCGAGATTTTTCGTAAGATACGATTTCCAAATAGCATGTAGACTGTTGATATCGTCATCACAAAACACGAAATATGCCATATCATCATTACAAAACGAAATATGCAATGTGTCGTGTCGTAATGATGCGAAATAATATACCACAAGTAAGAATGGCGTTGCGTACTAAATAGCGCCCAAGAGCTTACTTTTCATGAAGCAGTGCTTTGAAAAATAAAGCTACTCACTCTAAAAAGTGTCTGATCTTCTTGTGCGAAAAAAGAAACGAAATGAACCAGTTCACGATACCATCAGCAGCCATTAGAGTCACAACTTTTTTTATACTTGGGAGAAGAGCGTGTTGGTTCAAGTGATGGATAAAGAAATAATAAACAATTAACACTAAGACAACACAACCACATCTTTTTTTTTTCTAGAGCACCAGATTTCGACGGTCACCCCGATTTCTAAATCGGTGTGCGATCTCTAAATTTCACGGAATCAGAACTATAGGTTGTATTGCCGAAATGCCAAAAAATCAATAACCACAAGTTTAGATAGTGTTGCGTCTTATATACCTACTGTTCAAAGAGTATTTCTAGTGTCATAAAGCTATGCTTTAAAAAATTATTAAAACAATACCTTCCATAATTACGTGTTCCGACCAGTTCCGATAGTGACCTGACAAGATCATTTCTTTGCCTAGCCGTTTCGGAAACGGTTTAGTATTGGCTGATAGTATATTCCACGATAATTTTTGCCTTATTCTTGCAAGGCAAAAATTATCGTGCCTAGAGTGCCACAGTGCCTATATTTTTATTCGTGCGGTCCTAATCTCCCGGGGACAAAACCGCTGGTCTATCCGTGACGTCACGGCGGGGATAGAGCAACCAATCATTACACTGATTTCAAGCTCGTTCTCGCGGCTAATAGAGGCACCATATTGGCACGGATGGCTTCCAACTTTGTTCTCAGTCGGAGTTGAAGTTTCCACAAACCTGCGAGTTGGTACAAAGAAAGGGTGACGAAACGACGAACATTGTATGCTCCCACTTTGCGCTGGAGATAACGCAACTCTCAAAGAGAACAGACCCATCTCACCAGGCAGTTTCACTACGCCACCGCTGCCGCAATGCATCGAGGGAACTTTAGTATTTCAGCACGTGCCCGAACCTCGCTGGAACTCTGCGCGTGAAAAGCACGTAACGGCACGAGCCGTCTCGGACACTGCCACCTGCTTCTTGTGAACTAAACTTTTGTCGGCTTCACGCATGCGCGAACGCTTGGTGAGGTCGGTCTATTAGAGGGGGTCCACTGCTTGTGGCTAGGGTAGCCATCCTTATATGTCATATCGAGGAGTCTGGACCTTTTTTGTGTTTTGCCAATTGCTCTTTAGGGGAAAAATAAAGGGGGAGGGGCACAAAGCTGTGCGCGAGTTGTCGTCGAGCAAAGCAATAATCGGGAAAATAACCCCGAAGGAAAAAAAAACGGCAAAAGCATAGGTTCCAGGATATTTCTTCGAACGCCGTTTCATCGAAAAAGTGGTCGTCCCGTACCGAAACGTTCAATTGCAACAATTGGCCGGTATTTTTAAACAAAAAATCCTAATAGCCGGCCAAAAAACGTTGCTAACAAAACAAAACGAAAAATTCGGGGCTAGTGGAGTAGCAGGTGGTGGAACCCGAATCCATCCGCTTGGGTACACCCCATGCAGGCATGTCCTCCGTCGTGCCATCCAGGCGTCTGTCGTACGAGAGGACAATGAGAAATTTTCAAATTTTATTGCAGAAACCTATGACGCATTCAATGAAACGGCGTTCGATGAAATGTCAGGTGTAGGTGCGTGTGACCTTGTAGTGTGCAACAGAACCTTAGGAGTCTCACTTTGTGAAAATGTGATGGCTGAAAACCAGCATCGTCTTTTAGGCCCGTGCGATCTTCTACGGTTCCGATATAAAAAATGTTCAGATCCATGCCGAAGTCGCAAATCTCGGAAAATAGCTAATAGAAGGAAATCTCACCGCAAGACCGACCGACGCGGAGAAAAGCTCATCGGAATCTTGATGATTGCGGTGGAAACTCACCTACGATGTTCGTTTTCGGAAATGGCATTATTTTGGTATATGGATAATAAAAGCATTATTTTCCGTATTTTTATTTTTATTTGTAGTAACTTATGACTTTTGGTGTGATGGGTCCTGCCACAATTTGGGGGATCTCTGTGGTCGTCGGGTGCAATGAAGAGGTCACTTCGTTACTGTTCACAGCTAACTCAACGTTGAGGCAATGTCTTTATAGAAAAAGACGTGTCTATCCCTTTGTTAATTGTTTCCATTCTGCAAAACTGTGGACTTCTGCTTCTTCATTCCTATTGGTGTCTGCAATATACGAATCTTGTATATATCTCACCGTTTATACCTCTCCGCAAATACTAAACTTAAAAGCTTGATCGTATAATTCTTGAGTGGGTTTATCTCAGCATCTGTCAGGTTTTCGGTGAACTTTTCTTTGGTGAGCTTTTCTCCCGTGATCCTCTCGGTGTTGCGCTGTTCTCCGGCGGAGAAAAGCTCACCGGAAATCCGGCGGATGCGGAGAAGAGGCCACCAGACTTCGGATAGATGCGGAGAAAAGCTCACATTTACAAACCGTTTTAACATTATTTCTTCGCAGCTCTCGATATTTTATCGAACTCTGTTCTATCAAAGTCATTTAAATGAACGCCATGTAATTGAATCCAATTTCATCGAAGCCGTTTCGTAGAAAACCGTTTTATCGAACATCATGATGGTTTCTGGCCAGATCGTTTCTCGTTTTTGTAAATAGTGTTTTTTTCTTTGCATCCAAAGGATAAAGATAATGTCACGAATGACAAATGATGAGGCGGTGAATAACTGAAGAAACTAAACGTTTAATGGGGCGAACAAAATAGAAGGTTGGCGTCGCAGGCGCCGATGTCGACGAAACAGCAGGATCGGGACTGACTCCGGCTCTAAATTTTGTTTGCTCTTTATGTTTATACAGCCTTGATGGGGAGATGCGCCTCAACGGGTAATCGGTCTCTTAGCTGTAGATGAGAAATTTAGCCAGTGCTGTACAACCGCTAACCTGGGGTTTTTAACGTGCATCACGCAGTAGTGATCACACGAACGCGTGCCGGTACGAAACTCATCCAGATCGAAACGGGCGGGGGCGATGGGGAATCGAACCCAGGAGGTTCCCAGCGCAAGCTTTCGCTCCACGCTCCGAGCTGAGACGCGTTAGCCCACTCGGCCACTTCCTCCCTGACTCCGGCTCTCCACGCGGAGCTCCTTATGTACACGCGTGGGCTCCTGGAACAATCGGCGTAGGAGGTTCGGCGCCTAGAACATTCTAACCTCGAATGGGCAACAGGGTTCTCGAAATTACCAGGACGCGAACAGAAACAATAGAAGGTGAATCCGCAGCCAGGCATCGAAGATAAGCACGGTAACCGTTAGGCCACGGGCGCGCGCTGCCTGCTTGGCTAGCTGCTCACGCGACAATATTATGTTCCGTTTTTCTTTTGCTTTGTAGTAAACAATGACCTCTTTCGGTTATGTGGCCTAAGACGAACTTGATACTTTTTGGGAGGTCAGGAGTCGTCGGGTGCCGAGACGGAGGTCACATTGTTGCTTTTTGTAGTACTCAACATTCAGGCAATATCCTGTCTCCATGCAAAAGTTAACAGAAAAAAAGCGTTCCCCGCTTTTTTAGATGTTCACATTCCGCGAAACTGTGGATTCGTCTGCCTCGTCCCAATTTTTCTTAGAAAGTAAGCTATTCTTCAGATGCTGAACGAGAAAACTTGGTTTTTCAAATATACGAACACGCAAAAGCGCAGCATGAGCGCTGAGCAAAGTGCGGACGTTATTTTTAAATATTGTGAGGAGCGGCGCGAACCTATAAACTGTGAATGTGCGCCAACTTCGGCAAGCTGACTGCGAGCGCGTGAGCAAGACCCAGTTCGTGCATCGTGACGCGCGAGACCGGCTTGAGCTCAGGATTGAATTGGACATTCTGCCCAGCGGCCGGTTCTCCTGGGACCTTTTTGGAGCAGGCTTGAGAGACCTCAATAAACCTCCTGACAACTTGGTGGAGGTGCGGGGTAACATGGAGCTACGCAACGGCGTCCGGATGACCGTCACGGCAGCCAACGCCACACCGCCAACAGATCCCTTGGGACAGCATGCGGCTTCCACTTCTCAGCCACCCACTGAAGGTCAGACAGGGTCCCTTTCTTCAACTCCTGGGCCCGTCTGGCATCCCTCGTTGCGCCAACGGGACCCGCAAGTTTTTACCGGCCTTGGCGAGGAAGACATTGACGAGTGGCTCGACATCTACAACAGAGTCAGCACTTACAACCGATGGGACAGTTCGATGAAGCTAGCCAACATCATTTTTTATTTTACCGACGTAGCAAAAACATGGTTCCTAAACCACGAACACGAGTGGCAATCGTGGGAAACTTTCACAGCTCGTGCAAGAGAGGTATTTGGAAGACCAGCAAATCGTCGTGCTATTTCGGAGCGTCGACTGAATACGCGCATTCAACAACCGGGCGAAACCTATACGTCATATATAGAAGACGTCCTGACTCTCTGCCGAAGGGTAAGCGACCAGATGACTGAAGGTGAACGAGTTCGTCACCTCCTTAAAGGGATCTCAGAAGAAGCCTTCGGGTTGTTCTTGACACAGCCTCCTGCGGATGTTAGATCTGTTGTAGACGGCTGCAAACGCCTCCAAGAAGCTCGCCAGCAGCGCGTTATCTACGCTGGGTATTCACCAATGCCTCAGGTGCAAATGCGTCAAGAACCGCTACAATGTGCTCCAACACAAGAGAGCATGCGTTCTCTCATCCGCGAAATCGTCCGTGACGAACTGAGGCAATTCCTTGCTACGCCTCCGCCCTCCCTATCGAGACAAGCTCCGCTGCAAGACATGATCCGTGAAGAATTACGGCAGGCTATCAGTCTTACTTCACCGCCACAACCTCTGCAACCGGAAACGTCGCTTTCTTATGCACAAGTGCTATCAAGACCAGTTGAAGCGCGACCCCCCAGGCTGAGCCTACGGTTCCTGTTTCAGTAGCATCACTCGTGGATTCTCGCTTCCGCTATCCTCAACAAAGTTCTTGGAGAGGATATAATAGTCGACCGACATGTTTCTACTGTGGAGTAACAGGACATATTGCCCGCTTCTGCCGCAGGCGTCGAAGCGACGAAGAAAGACAATGGTACCAGAGGCCTCGCTACACGTACGATGACGAAAGACCGTCGCACACGACAACAAGACGCAGATTTGATGAGTCACCACGTCGTTCATCAGGTGACAGGAGCAACAATTTCAACTCTGAGCCTCACGGATCACCTAGACCAGAATACGCCCGATCCCAGTCCTTCTCGCCTCCCCGTCGACGTTTCTCGTCGCCCATGGGTCCCCCACCGACAGCTCGACCACGATCGTCTACGGGAAACTAAGGTGCGCAGTTTCCGGAGGTGAAACTGCAGCAGTCGACACCTCAAACAAGCCTCCACATCCAGGAAACCACATTAACGTTATCATCGACGGACATCACTTTTCAGCTCTTCTCGATACCGGTGCGGCCGTCTCAGTTATGCGCGAGGATGTTTGCAGAAGACTTCGCAAAGTACGTACACCGGCACGTGGCCTTCTTCGTGGTGCGGGTGCCGACATTATCCGCCCATCATCTCTATGTACAGCTCGAGTTTTTATTGGCAACCTGCGTTACCACATTCAATTCGTTGTTTTACCCCATTGTGTGGCAGAGGTCATTCTGGGATGGGATTTTCTTAGGTCCGGCAATGCAGTAATTGATTGCGAACGTTCCGAAATTCAACTTTCAGAAGACTTGTTTCTAGAGAATGACACGTATGTTGATCCCATCAAGTTATGTGCTGCATCTGAGTTTGAGTTGCCTCCATCTTCTAGAACGCTAGTCGAAGTCTATCCCTCTGCAGATCTAACAGGCGATGTTTTAGTTGAACCACTACGCACTCCTCTAATGGCTAAGGGCTTGTTGCTGCCCTACACAATTACTACTATTACGAACGGTACCGGGTGGCTGGCTTTAGATAATGCGAATCCACACTTGGTCGTTCTCCCTAGAGGCCATTCGTTAGGAACAGCAGCCGTACTGAGTTCATTACAAGTGACCCAAAGTGTCACCTCTCTTCAAATCCAGGCTGAACCACCCTCTGACGGCCTCGACACATCACTTGCTAAAACTATGTCACCTTCGTTGTCAGAGGATCAAAAAGAGCAACTTATTTGTCTTCTTCGCACCTTTCAGAACGTGTTCGATTCTACTCCAACTGATTACGGCAAATGCTCAACTACTGAACATCGTATTTACACAGAAACTAACGACGTCGTCCGACACCGACCATACCGCGTGTCGTTGGCCGAACGTAAAACCATCGAAACTCATGTGACTGATATGCTAGCCAAAAAAATTATTCGCCCATCCTCTAGCCCCTGGTCGTCTCCCGTTATTTTAGTAAAGAAAAAAGATGGGACATTTCGGTTCTGTGTTGATTACCGCCGCCTGAACAAGCTAACGCGTAAAGACGTTTATCCAATACCCCGCATAGATGACGCCCTTGATTCGCTATCGGGTGCCTCATTTTTTTCATCGCTAGATATGCGTTCTGGTTATTGGCAAATACCAATGGCAGAGCAGGACAAACAAAAAACAGCATTCGCCACACCGGACGGACTATATGAATTCAACGTTATGCCTTTTGGTTTATGTAACGCGCCAGCAACGTTTGAACGAATGATTGATTCCGTACTCCGTGGTCTCAAGTGGAAAACGTGTCTCTGTTACCTTGACGACATTATAATATTCTCCACAAGTTTTGAGGACCACCTCCTTCGTCTCTCGGAAGTTCTTTCGTGCCTTCGAGACGCTGGTCTCAAACTTAACACAAAAAAATGCCTTTTTGCGGCACAAGAAGTCAAAGTCCTTGGTCACACCGTGAATAGACTGGGTGTGCGTCCAGATGCGGACAAACTTCGTGCTGTAATGAATTTTCCAATACCACACACTTCAAAGCAACTACAAAGCTTCCTTGGTTTATGTTCTTATTTTCGTCGTTTCATTCGTGGGTTTGCAACGATTGCCAGTCCTCTTCACCAGCTATTACAGAAAGGTGTTCAATTTCATTGGTCAGCGGAGTGTCAAGATGCATTTACATCATTACAGGCTTCCCTCACAACACCCCCCATCCTCCGTCATTTTGATCATTCCGCGGAAACAATTATTCATACTGACGCAAGCGGTTTTGGTATTGGAGCTGTCTTATTACAACGGACCGAACAATCCGCTCCTGAACAAGTTATAGCTTATGCTAGTCGAACCCTCACGAAACCGGAAAGAAACTATTCCACAACGGAACGCGAGGCTCTCGCTGTCGTATGGGCCGTTGTAAAATTTCGACCTTATCTCTACGGACGCAAGTTTGAAGTCGTAACTGACCACCATGCGCTTTGTTGGTTGCTCTCTCAAAAGAACCCCTCAGGCCGTCTTGCACGCTGGGCTCTCAAACTTCAGGAGTACGACTTTAATGTTGTCTACAAGAGTGGTCGTAAACACCAAGATGCAGACGCTCTATCACGCTGTCCGCTTCCATCGGACCATGTCAATACGATAGTGCCAGAAAAGGAGACAACCGACACAATTGCCCCAATTTCCTACCGCAACTTATCAGTTGACCAGCATAATGACCCGTGGATACACCGCATATTGACTCACATTGACGGCACCAATCCATCAAATGACAGCCGCTTCATCAATCGCGCACAACACTATGCAGTTTTTGACGGAATACTCTTCAGACGCAGTTATGACCCTAACACTCGCCGGTGGTTGCTTGTCATCCCACATCACCTCCGGACAGAAGTATTACAGAGCCTCCACGATGACCCTACTGCCGGTCACTTGGGATTCTTGAAGACGTATACAAGAGTTAAAAATAGATTCTTTTGGCCCGGTCTTTACCGCACTGTATTTAAGTACGTCAGAAGTTGCCAGCAGTGTCAACTCCGCAAACGGTCAACTTCATCGCCCGCAGGACTGCTACAACCACTGGCTCCACCTCACATGCCATTTGAGGTTGTGGGAATAGACCTCTTGGGGCCTCTTCCTCTTTCCACAGCTTCCAATCGCTGGATAGTAGTGGCCATCGACCATCTAACTCGCTATGTCGAGACCAAAGCACTTCCCGATGCATCAGCGGAAGAAATTGCAAATTTCTTACTACACCAGGTAGTCTTACGGCACGGAGCGCCTCGAACACTGATAAGCGATCGAGGCCGTTCATTCTTGTCCACGACAGTACAAGCCCTACTCACAGCCTGCAATGTCACCCATCATCCCACAACATCTTATCATCCTCAAACAAACGGGCTCACGGAACGGTTTCATCACACGCTAGCTGACATGATAGCCATGTACGTGTCTGAAAACCACAACAATTGGGATACTATATTGCCGTTTGTCACCTTTGCTTATAATAGCGCTATTCAAAGTACCACAGGATTTTCCCCGTTCCACCTTCTTCACGGTCATGACGCCTCCTGTACACTGGACACTATCCTCCCTCCAGAACGTCTTGAAAACTCGGATGCCTTTATTAGCGACATCATCTCACGCACAGAAGCCTGCCGTCAACTGGCGCGACTCCGCACAGTAGAACAACAAGGACACGCCAAACAACGTTATGACGCACATCACCGCGACGTCCAGTACTTTCCAGGGGACTATGTCCTCGTTGCATTTCCAAGCCGTCAAGTTGGCAGGTGCGCAAAGTTTCTCCCGCGTTACCGCGGACCCTACCGTATTGTGCGACAAACGTCTCCTGTTAACTACGCAATCGAACCCCTCATCGCTCCCACAGACGGCCGCGCTTTGCAGTTAGACATCGTCCACGTGTCCCGACTCAAACCCTACGACTCTCGTCCTAACGGCCAGGATGGCCTTCCTCCAAGGGGGAGCATATGTGAGGAGCGGCGCGAACCTATAAACTGTGAATGTGCGCCAACTTCGGCAAGCTGACTGCGAGCGCGTGAGCAAGACCCAGTTCGTGCATCGTGACGCGCGAGACCCGCTTGAGCTCAGGATTGAATTGGACATTCTGCCCAGCGGCCGGTTCTCCTGGGACCTTTTTGGAGCAGGCTTGAGAGACCTCAATAAACCTCCTGACGGTTATAAACACCGCAGTGCAAACAGTAATAAAATATTTCGTAACTGAGTTTTTCTCCGCATCTGTCGGTTTTGCAGTGAGCATTTTACTGGTGAGCTTCTCTCCGGTGAGGCTTCTTTCTCCGCCGCCCGTTCTCAGGCGAGATTTTTCGTCCGCCGCCCAACAGTAACAGCCGACCCTGGCGGCTCATCGCAGCCAAGACAGTACAATCGACGAACACCATAATAAAAGATGTGCGGGTTCTTGTCTAATTCATTCGCCTCTATTTCATAAGATACTGAATCAAGAGTGAAGTTGATCCGGCGTCAAACAAAGAATCTTTTTATCGCGATCGTTCGCAACTCTTCAAATGGCAACGTGTCACACCTACTACCAAAACAGCTTGTTCTGTTTTTAGCTTCACCGAATTTTTTTCGCAATGTTTGTTTTATTTAGGTAGATATCCGCCTCCACCAGTTGATATGCAAAGCGAATGTTGTACTTAAAACAAAATCGACAAACGCACGTATGTTTCTTCCACGTTGTAGCAGTAAGTAAACATTTTAAATGCATCTCTGCAGAACATTTGAAATCGCCAGATCAAATCACCTACCTCTACTTCGAACACAAAGAAGCGGTAAGACAGTATCTACTCTTTGACGCTTCGGTTGCTTTTGTTTACCTGCATTTGCCAACTTCAGGCCTCACGCAAGGACCACTTGAAGCGTGAAATCTTTCACTTCCAATTTCTTGACCCAAAATGCCAACAAAGAATGGACACATCCTCGAATGACGCTCGCACTGGGGCGTATCAGTATAACCATGCGTGAGAAGTGACCTTCAAGAGCGACGAGGGGAAAAAGGAGGCTGCTTGCAGCTGACGGTATCAAAGTTAAAGACCGTCGCTGCGTCATGGTGGGCCCGTGTAACAAATACGTCCGCCTGAAGCTCCACCGGCTGTTGCATCACGTCCGAAGACTACGAGGTAGCGAGCTGCCCTGAGCGCCCTACGGAAAGCTGATCGGGGTTCCACGGTGACAAGTGCGCGAGTCTCCAGTGACGCACAGCACTACGGCTTCGACGACGCGCTCGGTGTCCCTCAAGCTGAAGCCCGGAGTCACGGTGGACGACCTCCCCCACCAGCTCCGCATCGCAGGTGACCTGGCGCTGGTGGTGGTGTTCAGCCCGGTGGCGGCGCAACAGGCCTGCGGTGGGAGGGCAAGGGCCACATTTGACGGGAGTGCGCCGAGTGCCCCGCTGTGCACTCTGACGCCGCTTCGGCCACGACGAGAGGCAGCAACGTCCGCACCGTACGCCAGCGTCA
>JAZHYW010002016.1:0-11355 GCA_037355805.1 Ixodes ricinus | reverse complement strand
TATACCGTGCACTGTCTGATCCACCGGACTGGACGTTAATGTTGAACAGGTTGGTTTGTCTAGAAAGATTTTAATGTAGCCGCGAGGCCCGATTACGGGCCAGCGCACTTTTAACATTTGTCAATGTGTGTTTGTGCCTTTGTGCTTTTAGTTTTTGTCGAAGCGAGGCAATAAAGAAAAAAAAAAAAAAGTCAGGATGGCCGAGCGGTCTAAGGCGCAGCGCTGCGTTCAGGTCGCAGTCCGGACTTCCGGGCGTGGGTTCAAATCCACTTCTGACATAAACTTTTGCTCCTGTATCCTCAGAAAAGCATTAATTGGCCCTGATAGTTCGAAGTCTTTTTTATTTCTTTAGGAACACCGTGTAGACTATCGAGAAAGGTCCATGAAGCATCGTCAGGATGGCCAGGCGGTCTAAGGCGCTGCGTTCAGGTCACAGTCCGGTATTCCGGGCGTGGGTTCAAATCCCACTTCTGACATAAACTTTTGCTCCTGTATCCTCAGAAAAGCACATTGATTGGCCCTGATAGTTCGACGTCTTTTTTATTTCTTTAGGAACACCGTGTAGACTATCAAAGAAAGGTCCATGAAGCATCGTCAGGATGGCCGAGCGGTCTAAGGCGCTGCGTTCAGGTCGCGGTCCGGTATTCCGGGCGCGTGGGTTCAAATCCACTTCTGACATAAATTTTTGCTCCTGTATCCTCAGAAAAGCACATTAATTGGCCCTGATAGTTCGACGTCTTTTTTTATTTCTTTAGGAACACCGTGTAGACGCTATCAAAAGAAGGTCCGCGGAAGCATCGTCAGGATGGCCGAGCGGGGATTCCACTTCCGGCCGCCGAAGCGCACGGACGTGTGATGTCTGGCTCCGATGGAGCGGTTTCAGCGGCCCACGCCGGCCGCGGTATCAGGGCTCACGATAACGAAGGATACAGCGTCATTCTGCCTGCTCTGCCTACAGGAACTGTTGTTTTAAACACCGTCTTTCTTCATGCTGACATAAAGGGGCGACCGTACCGCGTCGACGACTTCCGAGACGCGTTGCTTCCTCTCGGTTTGCTCCCCGAGGTAGCAGCCCTCGGGGCTTACCGAATGAACCACGTGTGGGCGGTCACGTTTAAGTCCGCTGACGGCAAAAGAAGATGCTCGCCACACCGGAGTTGGCTGTCAAGGGCCGCCGATGCCTCGTCGTCGACCCGAACCACCAGGACGTCCGAGTGAAGCTTCACTGGCTCCTTTTTAACGTCGCCGACGACGACGTTAGAGCAGCACTGGCGCCATTCGGCAAGGTCATCGAGGTGGCCAGGGAAAAGTGGCGTGTTGACGGCTGCCAGAGCGTCGGCACCATGACACGCACGGCGGTGCTCCGGCTCAAGGCGGGCGTCACCCTCGACGACATCCCGCACCAGCTGCAGGTGGGTGGCGAGTTGGCCCTGTTAGTAGTGCCTGGCAGAGCCCCGCTCTGCCTTCGTTGCCAGCTGAAGGGGCACATCCGTAAGGAGTGCCGAACGCCGAGATGCAACGTCTGCAGGCGCTTCGGCCATGAAAGTACACAGTGCGTCAAGACGTATGCGGTGGCTGCAGCGCCCGTGGGGGGTGACGAGAAATCCGACCTCCTCATGGACGAGGCCGAAGCTGAGGAAGCTGTCGCGGGCTCGTCCGCCAAGGCAACCCCTCTGACGAGCGTCACGACTGCTCCCGAGAGCAATGGGTCGCCAGGTGACGCCGACCAGGCACCGGGTGCGAAAGCGACGCACCATGCTGGGCGGCCGGAAGCTCACGGGGCAGTGAAGACCACAGCGAATGAGGCGGTAGTCATCGACCATGACGTCGTCAACGAGGAGACTGTCGCCGACGCTTCCATGGATGACGTCGATGCCTGGGGAGCTGCCCTGCGGCGAAAAGGACGCGGGAGGTCGCCGACACAGACCCAAGTACGGCAAGCCAGGAGGAGCCGCCTGCAAAGGCGGTGCCCCTACGGAGGCCCCGGCTCAACATCAAGCCGAAGCTTCCTGCGGACGACGAAAGGGTGGCCAAGCCACCTCCGTGAGGGTGGGCATCGTAGCTCGTCGGCGTCGAGCCGAAACAGACGACCGTGCAGCTGAGGTAAGCACCATACGGTCCCTCTCTTCCTGAAATAGCAGTAAGACTTGAAGCGCCCTTACGTTTTGCCACGATAAATGTTCGTGGGCTGGCAGCGAGGCGTCGTCAATATCAGCTAAGCAGACTGTTTGCGGACAACGAGCTTGATATTGTCGCCGTTCAGGAAACGAAGGTCGAGGGCCAGGAAGAGACCGACCGTATGGTGCAACCTTTTCGTTCTCGTTTTAATGTATGCGTCGCGCACGCAGTGGGGTTGTCGGGGGCTGCCTTTTATTTATTCGGCAGTCTATAGGCATTGTTGAAACGGCTGTTGTCTCTTGTGCTTCTGGTCGCTTTGTTTTCTGTGATTTCTCTTATTCAAATATGGATTGGCGTGTTATCTGTATTTATGCGCCTAATCGCGAGCGAGAGAGAAAAGAGTTTTTTGAAAGATTAAGTGCATACCTTGAATGTGAAAGGGTTATTGTTTTTCTCGGAGATTTTAATTGTGTTTGTGCGCCGGAGGATCGAGCGGGTCTAGCTCGTCTCCGAGATCAAAGTGCTTTTTTTTTAAACGATTTGATCGCGCAGACCTCGCTCGAAGATGTTGCTGGTGTAGCATCTAAAGGTAACGTTCAGTACACCCATTTCCAAGGGTACAGCCACGCGCGATTAGACAGGGCATATGTCTCATTGGATCTTGTACCATTTTGTGGGCAATACGCGGTAGAGCCAGTGTCTTTTAGTGATCATGCTTTGGTTATGTTTACCATTGGTAATAAGATTAAACTACCGAAGTGGAATTGGGACTTGTGGAAATTGAACAATAGCTTAGTTAGTGATGAGGATTTTAAAGCCAGTGTTAGCAACTCATTTAAAGCTTTACGTGAAAATGAGCAGAAAATGTGGGTAGAGAGATGGGAGCTTTTTAAGGAAGAGGTGAAAATGAGAGCGATAGAAAGAAGTAGTGTTATGAGCCATCAGAAAAAGTTAAAAGAGAAGGAGCTGAGGCGTCAGTTGAACAGAATATTAATCGAAGAAAGCGTAAGGCCCGGCGAGTTTCAGAAGGAAATACGAAACATTAAGAACCAGTTGGAAGTGCTAGATGCGGAACGATACAGAGGGGCCGTTGTAAGGGCGCGGGCGGAAAAACTTTGGTTGGGTGAAACGCCGACAAAGCGTGCGCTCGGCGACGAGAAAAGATACGCACAACGGAATGAGATAAAAGAGATTAACTACAACAATTCGGTGACGCGAGATAAGAAAACAATCGAACGTGCCTTCTTCGAGCACTATAGCAATCTGCTGGGGCATAGCTTTTCGATAAGCAGTGATTTTGAAAGCGAGTTTGTATCGTTAATGCCCACGTTGGAAGAGCAAGTTCGTGAAGGCTTAGAAGTGCCCATTAGCGTAGAGGAAATAGAATTAGCCATTGACGAATTGAGTCCAGGAAAGACGCCGGGACCAGATGGCTTAGGCGCAGATTTCTATAAGGCGTTTAAAAGGGAGTCAGCCGACGCCTTACGAGAGGTGCTGACTGAGGCGTACAAACACAGTAAGCTGCCGCCATCCTTTTTAAAAAGCCATATTGTTCTTATACCGAAGTCCGATGACCAAGTAAAGCTGCTTTCGGTCACTAATTATAGACCAATTAGTCTGACAAACGTGGATTACAAAATTTTTATGAAGGTTTTGGCTAGGCGATTACAGAGTGTTATCAAAATTTTAGTCGGACCACATCAAACATGCGGTATAAAAGGTCGCACCATTTGTACCAATATACACGTGGCTAGAAATATCCTTGAATGTTGTGACGCTTTCGGAGGTCGAGTTGCAATGTTGCAGCTCGACCTCGAGAAAGCTTTCGACCGGGTCTCGCATCAAGTTCTTTTTAGTATTTTGAATCATGTGAATGTTGGCTCGGTTATTGTGGATGGTTTAAACATGGCGTATACAGAGTGTTCATCAAGTATAGTCGTGAACAAGACTGTGAGTCAGAGTATTAAAGTCCGATCTTCTGTAAGGCAAGGCTGTCCGCTGTCCCCCCTTCTCTTTGCCCTTTACTTAGAGCCTTTTTGCTTGAAACTCATTCACAATGAGGCAATTCGTGGTTTCAGACTTCAATCCTGTGAAGTTAAAGTCCTGGCCTATGCGGATGATATCGCTGTTTTTTGTGAGGACCAAGCTAGCGTACGGGAAGTAGTCGATGTGGCCTCGGCTTTTTGCAAAAAATCTGGAAGCTTAATTAACTGGAATAAATCAGCAGGGTTCTGGCATGGGGACTGGGCTACTACACCCGAGGTTTTTATGAACGTTCGGTGGACAGCCTTGCCTGCGAAGTATCTCGGCGTGCCTCTCGAGCACTACCGCGACAGTAGGCAGTACTGGAGCGAGGAAACGGAGAGAGTGAGAACGAAGGCGGAGGGTTGGAAAGGGAGGGATCTTTCAATGTTCGCGCGTGCTACCGTATGCAATTTGTTTCTCATAGCGAAAGTGTGGTATGTTTTGCAAGTTCTGTCCATGTCCCGAATCAATGTCCAGAAGCTTCACAGGGTTTTCGCTGTTTTTATATGGAGCTCGACATGGGAGCGATCAACACGTACAAATTTGTTTCGTTCAGTTCGAAGTGGTGGTTTAGGTCTGGCCCACTTGTTTATTCGGCAGATTGTGTCCAGATTCATGTTTCTCCGGGACCAAAAAGATTTATTTTTGCGTACTGTTATTCAGATTAGATTACGGAGTGTGTTGCCCGAGTTTGTAGTCTCGTCAAGTGATGACGTAAGTGGGGGTGTTCAGGGTTATTTGCGCGAGGTGGTGCTCTCTTTTCGGATGTTGAGTGTGCGTTTCTCTTTGGAGTACCTTAGTTCTGTAGCGCGAAAAAGATTATATAAGGATTTAGTGGATGTTTTGCTACCGGTTCCCCTATATCGATCACTTTACTCTAATGTACCTGGCCAGGATGTCCTAAAAAGGGTAAAAAGAATGCCGGTAAAGCCGTGTGTTAAGACCTTTTTCTTCAGACTGCACTGCGGCGCCCTGCCCGTCAAGGCGTGGTTAGAAGAGAAGGGGTTTTTTGTTCCGTGGTCTATCAACTGTATTCTGTGTAAGAGGCCAGAAACTGTGGAGCACGTATTCCTAGAATGCTGGGATGCGGTGTTTCACTGGGACATCCTCCAGCGCACTCTTAAGAAACAGTTTCCCTTAACCCCGCAAGGCATTCGTTTTTTGTCAATCGAGAAGGATGCAGGAATCCCCTATGATATGTTTATGGTTCTCAGTCTTCACAGCATTTGGAAAACTAGGATGGCTGTGCGCCACGCGGACGTGACCGTCCGCGACGTTAGAGAGAATTTCATAGAAAGTGTTGCATGTATACGTGATGTGTATCAAGCACAACCGGAGCCCCCGGAATGGATGTCGGTGTTGAATGAATTAGTGTCGATGAAGAGATTTTAATGCAATCACGTCTGCCAATATCTAGCCGGCGTGTTTTAGCCTTTGTCGTTTGTGTGTAAATGTCCAAACAGGCAATAAAAAAAAAAAAAAGTCAGGATGGCCGAGCGGTCCAAGGCGCTGCGTTCAGGTCGCAGTCCGGTCTTCCGGGCGTGGGTTCGAATCCCACTTCTGACAAAAACTTTTGCTTCTGTATCCTAACAAAAGCTAATTTGGCCCCAATCGTTGGGCGTCTTTCTTTATTTCTTTAGAGACGCCGTGTAGACTGTCAAAGAAAAGCCAGGAACGAATGTCAGGATGGCCGAGCGGTCCAAGGCGCTGCGTTCAGGTCGCAGTCCGGTCTTCCGGGCGTGGGTTCGAATCCCACTTCTGACAAAAACTTTGCTTCTGTATCCTAACAAAAGCTAATTTGGCCCCAATCGTTGGGCGTCTTTCTTTATTTCTTTAGAGACGCCGTGTAGACTGTCAAAGAAAAGGCCAGGAACGAATGTCAGGATGGCCGAGCGGTCCAAGGCGCTGCGTTCAGGTCGCAGTCCGGTCTTCCGGGCGTGGGTTCGAATCCCACTTCTGACAAAAACTTTTTGCTTCTGTATCCTAACAAAAGCTAATTTGGCCCCAATCGTTGGGCGTCTTTCTTTATTTCTTTAGAGACGCCGTGTAGACTGTCAAAGAAAAGCCAGGAACGAATGTCAGGATGGCCGAGCGGTCCAAGGCGCTGCGTTCAGGTCGCAGTCCGGTCTTCCGGGCGTGGGTTCGAATCCCACTTCTGACAAAAACTTTTGCTTCTGTATCCTAACAAAAGCTAATTTGGCCCCAATCGTTGGGCGTCTTTCTTTATTTCTTTAGAGACGCCGTGTAGACTGTCAAAGAAAAGCCAGGAACGAATGTCAGGATGGCCGAGCGGTCCAAGGCGCTGCGTTCAGGTCGCAGTCCGGTCTTCCGGGCGTGGGTTCGAATCCCACTTCTGACAAAAACTTTTGCTTCTGTATCCTAACAAAAGCTAATTTGGCCCCAATCGTTGGGCGTCTTTCTTTATTTCTTTAGAGACGCCGTGTAGACTGTCAAAGAAAAGCCAGGAACGAATGTCAGGATGGCCGAGCGGTCCAAGGCGCTGCGTTCAGGTCGCAGTCCGGTCTTCCGGGCGTGGGTTCGAATTCCACTTCTGACAAAAACTTTTGCTTCTGTATCCTAACAAAAGCTAATTTGGCCCCAATCGTTGGGCGTCTTTCTTTATTTCTTTAGAGACGCCGTGTAGACTGTCAAAGAAAAGCCAGGAACGAATGTCAGGATGGCCGAGCGGTCCCAGGCGCTGCGTTCAGGTCGCAGTCCGGTCTTCCGGGCGTGGGTTCGAATCCCACTTCTGACAAAAACTTTTGCTTCTGTATCCTAACAAAAGCTAATTTGGCCCCAATCGTTGGGCGTCTTTCTTTATTTCTTTAGAGACGCCGTGTAGACTGTCAAAGAAAAGCCAGGAACGAATGTCAGGATGGCCGAGCGGTCCAAGGCGCTGCGTTCAGGTCGCAGTCCGGTCTTCCGGGCGTGGGTTCGAATCCCACTTCTGACAAAAACTTTTGCTTCTGTATCCTAACAAAAGCTAATTTGGCCCCAATCGTTGGGCGTCTTTCTTTATTTCTTTAGAGACGCCGTGTAGACTGTCAAAGAAAGCCAGGGACGAATGTCAGGATGGCCGAGCGGTCCAAGGCGCTGCGTTCAGGTCGCAGTCCGGTCTTCCGGGCGTGGGTTCGAATCCCACTTCTGACAAAACTTTTGCTTCTGTATCCTAGCAAAAGCTAATTTGGCCCCAATCGTTGGGCGTCTTTCTTTATTTCTTTAGAGACGCCGTGTAGACTGTCAAAGAAAAGCCAGGAACGAATGTCAGGATGGCCGAGCGGTCCAAGGCGCTGCGTTCAGGTCGCAGTCCGGTCTTCCGGGCGTGGGTTCGAATCCCACTTCTGACAAAAACTTTGCTTCTGTATCCTAGCAAAAGCTAATTTGGCCCCCAATCGTTGGGCGTCTTTCTTTATTTCTTTAGAGACGCCGTGTAGACTGTCAAAGAAAAGTCAGGAACGAATGTCAGGATGGCCGAGCGGTCCAAGGCGCTGCGTTCAGGTCGCAGTCCGGTCTTCCGGGCGTGGGTTCGAATCCCACTTCTGACCAAAACTTTCGTTCTTCTGTATCCTAGCAAAAGCTAATTTGGCCCCAATCGTTGGGCGTCTTTTTTTATTTCTTTAGAGGCACCGTGTAGACTGTCAAAGAAAAGGCCGGGAACCAATGACCGCGCAAAAGAACTCGCGCTCGGCGCCCGGCCCGTGAGGTGTGCGCGAGCCACGCTCGACGCGCGGGCTGCGAGAGATCAACCACCGCAAGCATAAAGTAAAGATGTGTTTTCTGAGATCTGCCTCGTTGGTCCTCCTTGCGGGTGAGCAGTAGCACCGAACGATATTTATGTATTTATGTCTTTATTTCTTTATTTCGTTATTTCTTTCTTTCTTTCTTTCTTTCTTTCTTTCTTTCTTTCTTTCTTTCTTTCTTTCTTTCTTTCTTTCTTTCTTTCTTTATTTCTTTATTTATTTATTTTATTTATTTATTTATTTATTTCTGTATATATGATTTTATGTATTTATGTATTTATTTCTTTATTTCTTTATTTCTTTCTTTCTTTCTTTCTTTCTTTCTTTCTTTATTTATTTATTTATTTATTTATTTATTTATTTATTTATTTCTGTATATATGATTTTATGTATTTATGTCTTTATTTCTTTATTTCTTTCTTTCTTTCTTTCTTTCTTTCTTTCTTTCTTTATTTCTTTATTTATTTATTTATTTATTTATTTATTTATTTATTTCTTTATTTATTTATTTCTTTATTTCTTTATTTATTTATTTATTTATTTATTTCTTTATTTATTTATTTATTTATTTATTTATTTATTTATTTATTTCTGTATATATGATTTTATGTATTTATATTACTTTATTTCTTTCTTTCTTTCTTTCTTTATTTCTTTATTTATTTATTTATTTATTTATTTATTTATTTCTGTATATATGATTTTATGTATTGTGGGCTTTGCGGCCCATCACCGCGCAAAAGAACTCGCGCTCGGCGCCCGGCCCGTGAGGTGTGCGCGAGCCACGCTCGACGCGCGGGCTGCGAGAGATCAACCACCGCAAGCATAAAGTAAAGATGTGTTTTCTGAGATCTGCCTCGTTGGTCCTCCTTGCGGGTGAGCAGTAGCACCGAACGATATTTATGTATTTATGTCTTTATTTCTTTATTTCGTTATTTCTTTCTTTCTTTCTTTCTTTCTTTCTTTCTTTACTTTCTTTCTTTATCTTATTTCTTTCTTTCTTTCTTTATTTATTTATTTATTTATTTATTTATTTATTTATTTATTTATTTCTGTATATATGATTTTATGTATTTATGTATTTATGTCTTTATTTCTTTCTTTCTTTCTTTCTTTCTTTCTTTCTTTCTTTCTTTCTTTCTTTATTTATTTTTTATTTATTTATTTATTTCTGTATATATATTTTATGTATTTATGTCTTTATTTCTTTATTTCGTTATTTCTTTCTTTCTTTCATTCTTTATTTATTTATTTATTTATTTATTTATTTATTTATTTCTGTATATATGATTTTATGTATTTATGTATTTATGTCTTTCATTTCTTTTTCTTTCTTTCTTTCTTTCTTTCTTTCTTTCTTTATTTATTTATTTATTTATTTATTTATTTATTTCTGTATATATGATTTTATGTATTTATGTATTTATGTCTTTATTTCTTTATTTCGTTATTTCTTTCTTTCTTTCTTTCTTTCTTTCTTTCTTTCTTTCTTTCTTTCTTTATTTATTTATTTATTTATTTATTTATTTATTTATTTATTTATTTATTTATTTATTTATTTATTTCTGTATATATGATTTTATGTATTTATATATTTATGTCTTTATTTCTTTATTTCTTATTCTTTCTTTCTTTCTTTCTTTCTTTCTTTCTTTCTTTATTTATTTATTTATTTATTTATTTATTTCTGTATATATGATTTTATGTATTTATGTATTTATGTCTTTATTTCTTTATCTTTCTTTCTTTCTTTCTTTCTTTCTTTCTTTATTTATTTATTTATTTATTTATTTATTTATTTATTTATTTATCTGTATATATGATTTTATGTATTGTGGGCTTTGCGGCCCATCACCGCGCAAAAGAACTCGCGCTCGGCGCCCGGCCCCTGAGGTGTGCGCGAGCCACGCTCGACGCGCGGGCTGCGAGAGATCAACCACCGCAAGCATAAAGTAAAGGTGTGTTTTCTGAGATCTGCCTCGTTGGTCCTCCTTGCGGGTGAGCAGTAGCACCGAACGATATTTATGTATTTATGTCTTTATTTCTTTATTTCGTTATTTCTTTCTTTCTTTCTTTCTTTCTTTCTTTCTTTCTTTCTTTATTTATTTCTTTATTTATTTATTTATTTATTTATTTATTTATTTCTGTATATATGATTTTATGTATTTATGTATTTATGTCTTTATTTCTTTATTTCGTTATTTCTTTCTTTCTTTCTTTCTTTCTTTCTTTATTTCTTTCTTTCTTTATTTCTTTCTTTCTTTATTTCTTTATTTCTTTATTTATTTATTTATTTATTTATTTATTTATTTATTTCTGTATATATGATTTTATGTATTTATGTATTTATGTCTTTATTTCTTTATTTCTTTCTTTCTTTCTTTCTTTCTTTCTTTCTTTCTTTCTTTATTTATTTATTTATTTATTTATTTATTTATTTATTTATTTATTTATTTATTTATTTATTTCTGTATCTTTCATTTCTTTCTTTCTTTATTTATTTATTTATTTCTTTATTTCTTTATTTACTTATCTTTCATTTACTTTATTTCTTTATTTCTTTCTTTCTTTCTTTCTTTCTTTCTTTCTTTCTTTCTTTCTTTCTTTCTTTCTTTATTTCTTTCTTTATTTCTTTATTTCTTTATTTATTTATTTATTTATTTATTTATTTATTTATTTATTTATTTATTTATTTATTTCTGTATATATGATTTTATGTATTTATGTATTTATGTCTTTATTTCTTTATTTCGTTATTTCTTTCTTTCTTTCTTTCTTTCTTTCTTTCATTTATTTATTTATTTATTTATTGTATATATGATTTATGTATTTATGTTATTTATGTCTTTATTTCTTATTTCATTCTTTCTTTATTTCTTTCTTTCTTTCTTTCTTTCTTTATTTACTTTCTTTCTTTATTTATTTATTTATTTATTTATTTATTTATTTCTGTATATATGATTTTATGTATTTATGTATTTATGTCTTTATTTCTTTATTTCGTTATTTCTTTCTTTCTTTCTTTCTTTCTTTCTTTCTTTCTTTCTTTCTTTCTTTATTTATTTATTTATTTATTTATTTCTTTATTTATTTATTTCTTTCTTTCTTTATTTCTTTATTTCTTTATTTCTTTATTTCTTTCTTTCTTTCTTTCTTTATTTATTTATTTATTTATTTATTTATTTATTTATTTATTTATTTATATATATTTATGTATTTATGTATTTCATTCTTTCTTTCTTTCTTTCTTTCTTTCTTTCTTTCTTTATTTATTTATTTATTTATTTATTTATTTATTTATTTATTTATTTATTTATTTATTTCTGTATATATGATTTTATGTATTGTGGGCTTTGCGGCCCATCACCGCGCAAAAGAACTCGCCGCTCGGCGCCCGGCCCGTGAGGTGTGCGCGAGCCACGCTCGACGCGCGGGCTGCGAGAGATCAACCACCGCAAGCATGAAAGAAAGA
>JAZHYW010002013.1:0-10225 GCA_037355805.1 Ixodes ricinus | reverse complement strand
CGCCTCGCAAGTGGGCTCATTTTCGTCTTCTGCGCATGAGAAAGGAAGTAGCGGTGACGTCAGAACGCCGAGCCCTGATTGGCTGATCGCGGTCCCCTATCTGAGCGTCGTCTGCTCCTTTGCAACAACGTCTGCTCGCAACGTCGTCTGCGTCTGTCTTACCTTTCCTGCGACTTTCGGAAGTGCAGGTCTTTACGAGCGAGCTCGACTTCGCCTTTCAGAGAAGGCAGACGAAATAACTCGAGCGGTTCGTTGTTTTTGTCGAACAACTAGCAGACGCGCATCAAGGAGGGAAGTCAAAGTACTCACTGGCGAGGTGTCCCGAGACGCCGAGGTTTGTTTGCTAAGAACCGAGAGTGAGCGTGTCAGTGTCCGCAAGTTCCCTCCCAAATACTTTTTCCCCCTTTCGTGTGCGGCAAGACTCCTCATTCTTTAACGGCGTCGGCGGGTTGGCGCAGTTAACGTCGTCTGCTTTACGTCTGCTAGTCAAAGCGATGGCTCCTTTACCTTTCCTGCGTCTGTCGGATATTCACCGCTTTTTCACCGGCGAGAGTCACCGTTGCCTCGGAAAACAAGGAGATGACAAGAGGAAGAGATTGACCTCTTAATCTAAAATTGAGGTCAGTGATCACAGTATAATACGGGAAGGGTTCACAAGGGTCGCGCGGGCACATTCCATTCAGCACGCCAGCCGGTCGTGGGCAGACGGTCACCGAGTCGGAGTGGCTGCTAGGCCTATCTGCCGAGTTCGCTTGGTCGGTGTCGGTGGAATCGTGGCCGTTGGAGCTTTTCCCGGGTGTTTGTGGATCCAGCGTTCTTGTTCGTCGTGGTCTGGTTCAAGTACTTTTTACTTTTTTCTTGCTGCTTGAAGTCGGGACGCGAGAGAAGCGCACGTAGAAAAATAAACGTCCGTTGGTCGTCGCGACCGCGACGCTGTCGGCCATGCTGATTTGATCGTAACAAGTGCGTAGCTTCGGAGCTGTCGTAGGATTTTGTCGTAACCTGCGCAAAACTTACGAAAATTTCGGTTCGTGAATACGAATTTGTTTTTAAGTTTTGTCTTACGCATATTTTTGGCGTAAGATAGTTTCGTGAATCTGGCCTCTCCACTTGCAAAAGTCGCAGGAAAGGTAAGACAGACGCAGACGACGTTGCGAGCAGACGACGTTGCAAAGGAGCAGACGACGCTCAGATAGGGGACCGCGATCAGCCAATCAGGGCTCGGCGTTCTGACGTCACCGCTACCCCTGCGCGAGAAGCAGACGAACTTGCCCTCCGCATAGAATGGCATGGAAGGCAAGTTCCTCTCCTAAGCAGAAGTTTCGTTTGCAACGCTGTGTTTTTTTCGACTGTATGGTACTCTGCACAGGCCGTGCCTTGCAGCAACAGTGACGTGCAAAAAATGCATCGATTTTGCGCAACCTATGTGTGGGACTCGTGTTTTGAAAGAATGCGAAGAAACAATTTGTTTATCAGTAAGAAAAAGGGAGGACTCGGCTTGGTCAATTTAGACATAAAGATTAAAGTGCAACGGTTTTTGATCTTCCGTGACCGCGAAAGGCACCCTGTAATGGCGGAGGCATTGCGGGTTCTGGGTGGACAATACCTAGCTCCATGGCTCAAGGAGGCTGAAAGCGTGCCCAAAAAAGTCACTACACTAAGGTACTACCGGGAAATAAGAGACGCGGTTAGGTTTTTCGAGCAACGGTTTTCGTGGGAGTACCTAAATCGAGTTAAAAGAAAACGTTTGTACTGGGACACCCTCGACCTCGTAATGCCGCCACCAGTATATCGTCAAATGTTTCCGCAGTGTGAAACCTCGGATGTGTTCAAGCGGTTGATGGCGTACCCCGTCCGCCCTGGGACAAAAGACTTTTTCGTGCGTTTTCATACCGAGGTACTCCCAGTAAAGACGTGGGAGCGGCAAAAAGGCTTCTTTCTCCCTTGGGGTGTTAACTGTGCCCTCTGTCCTGTCGCGGAGACTCTCGAGCACACTTTTTTGTACTGCACCAATGCAGAATTGTTTTGGGCTGAGCTTCGGGCAGTGCTAAAGGTAGACTTGTACCCTACATGGTTCGACATGAAATTTCTAAATGCAGGCAAGCATGGACAGAGCAAATGTGACGAGATCCTGATTCTCATTGGTTTGCGTGCCATTTGGAACTCCCGAACGGACCACACCCTGGTTCGGGAGCGGGGCAGGCCTGCGTGGCGACACTTTCTGGAGGAGTTTCGCTACGTATGCTCAATAATAAAAGAAATATGCTTTGAAGAACAGGACCGCTGGGAGGTGCTGGAGTCTTGCCTAAAGTGGATTGGTTTGGTGTTGCCGGTTCCCCTGATGGAAGGAAAGCAGCCCAAGGGCCTGCCCCAATGAAAGAAGCGCAAATGGAACTTGCATTGTCATGTTTAAAGAACCCCATGTTTGTGAAAAGTCTTAACTTGTTTTATCATGTACATAGCCCTATTTTATAAATAAAAAAACGCCAAGCTGGCAAAAAAAAAAAAAAAAAAAAAAAGGAATAGGACAGAGAAAGGCCAGACAAGCAAAGTGCTTTCGTTGCAATCTTCCGATTTCCTTTTGATTCCCTCCATTCTCGCCATCGGCCAAACCATGCTGAATGCGCCGGTTCTCGTCCGATCACCGAAGCTAAGCAGCATCGGGCTTCGTCAGTACTTGGGAGGAGACCACCTGGGAACACGGGGTGCTGATGGCACCTTCTTTTAAATACGCCGTTGCTTTCTTTTCCTTTTTAACAACCAAAATGTAAGCGCCAGGGAATAGGACGAGAAAGGCCAGACAAGCAAAGTGCTTTCGTTGCAATCTTCCGATTTCCTTTTGATTCCCTCCATTTCGCCATCGGCCAAACCATGCTGAATGCGCCGGTTCTCGTCCGATCACCGAAGCTAAGCAGCATCGGGCTTCGTCAGTACTTGGGAGGGAGACCACCTGGGAACACGGAGTGCTGATGGCACCTTCTTTTAAATACGCCGTTGCTTTTTTTTCTTTTTTTAACAACCAAAATGTAAGCGCCAGGGAATAGGACGAGAAAGGCCAGACAAGCAAAGTGCTTTCGTTGCAATCTTCCGATTTCCTTTTGATTCCCTCCATTTCGCCATCGGCCAAACCATGCGGATTCTGCTTCCGGTCTTTGACCAGTACGGTCGCAGCATGAATAGCTCCTCTGGAGCGGCGTTATCGGCTCCCGCGAGCCGAGGTTTTCTTTATTTTGACGTGGAAGATGTGCCGACAGATTATCGAGTTGTTTTGCCGCCCCTTCCACGAGGCATTGTCGTCTTAAACTCGGTGTTTTTTCACTGCGACGTGACTGCGCGTCCTTACCGTATTGAGGATTTTCGTGATAGCCTGAGCACTGCTGGCGTCCTTGAGGACATCGTTTCTTTTGGCTCGTTTCAAATGAACCACCTCTGGATTATGACGTTGAAAACGACCGAAGCGAAGCGAAGACTGCTGGCCCTAAAGCGACTCTGCATCAAGGACAAGGCGTGCTTCCTGCTGGACCCGAACAAAGCCGAGGTGAGACTTAAAGTCCACTGGCTTCCGCACCACGTTTCAGACGAGAGCGTCAGACGAGCCCTCGAGGGCTTCGGCAAGGTCGAGGAAGTTAGCAGAGACTTTTGGCGTGTAAAAGGATTCGAAGCAGTCGAGTCCACTACGCGGATTGTGCGGATGACGTTGGGCCGTGGCACCACACTGGAAAGCCTCCCACACCAGCTTCAGCTGCCAGGTGGAACGGCGCTTGTCGTCGTTCCCGGACGCGCGCCGATGTGTCTACGCTGCCGGCGTTCCGGCCACGTCCGCAAGAACTGTACGGCACCAAAGTGCCTAAAGTGTCACAACTTCGGTCACACTGCAGACGAGTGCGTCCGGACTTACGCGAACGCAACATCGAGGGGGCCTCTTTCTCCTGCCAACGACATGGTCATGGATGAAGTCGAAGCTGAGGAGACTTCGCAGAGCGGCGCCGCCGGACTACCAGGCACCGCCGTCAATGCCAGCGGACTTCCTGGACGCAGCCAGGTTCGGGAGCAGGCGCGGAACGACAGCGTCAACGCCGAGAAGGAGCTTGTCCCCGGGCTTCCTCCGCTCCCCCTGCCGCCCCCGAGACCCCTGTTCTGCCTGCCGCCGCGGTCGTGGCCAACAGTCCTGATGCCGCCGTGGCGCCCAGTGTCTCCGTCGCCATCCTGCCTGCCGCCACAGCCGTGGCCATGAGTCCTGACGCCGCTGTTGCGGCCAGCGTCCCCGGCGCATCCGTCGAAAGCGACCTTTCTGCTACCCCTGGCGTGGTAGCCGAATCCAAGTCCCCCGCGGTCGTGCAGCGCCGGGCGTCAACGGCAAGTCTGGAATCGGTCGACATGGTAGACCAGGCGGGCCTTCCCACCAAGCGCAGCTTAGAGCTGGAGGCCTCGGGGCGCAAGGGGGAACCAGCAGAGGTCCCGTCCAAAGCGTGCCCGTCAGCTTCAAGAAGAAAGGGCGCTACGACCAGGCGCCCAGCATTCCCCAGGACGACCGCCGTCGGAGCAAGTAAAGACTTCTGGACCCCTTTTGTTCAACCGGCTGTACGGCACCTTGTGTGGTGAGTGCCCGCGCACGACGACACTGTCACAGATGCGTTTAAGGTTGCGACCTTAAACGTCCGTGGTATGGGAGGGCGTAGGAAACAGCTGCGGTTGAAGCGACTTTTATTAGAGGAAGCTATTGATATTCTTGCGGTCCAAGAAACAAAAGTTGAAAGCGAGGAGGGTACCGCGAAAGCGCTTGAGGTGTTTCTTTCCGATTTCGAGGTCTGTGTTAGCCACGCTGTTGGTACCTCTGCTGGATGTCTTCTGTTTTTAAAGAAGTCTTTGCGACTTGAACAACTTTCCATCGTTACTGACGAAAATGGCCGTTTTATTCTTGTCGATTTTTGTTTGTACCGGCAGGAATATCGCGTCATTTGCATTTATGCGCCGAACGAGGTTGCAGCGAGAGTGTTGTTTTTTGATGAATTGGCGTCCTTTTTTCAAACTGATAAGTGCATCGTATTACTTGGCGATTTCAATTGTGTTTGTTTCGCTAGCGATAGGGCGCGAACGAGCGTTGCTATCGACAGGAGTGCCAGTTTTCTTCAGGAAACTACAGAGGAGTGTTATCTTGTTGACGTAGGAAGCTTAAAATCCTGTCAAAATAAACTACCGTTCACTCATTTCCAAGGTACGTCTCATGCCAGACTGGACCGAATATATATATCGTCATTCATGTTTCATAATATAAGTAGTTACAAAGTAACACCTGTGGCCTTCACTGACCATTGCCTCGTGGCGGTGGTGGTCGGGAAAGGAGCAGGAAAGAATCCCTTTGTTTGGGGCCTTTGGAAGCTCAACGCTACGTTGTTGAATGACGAATCATTTCTTAAATCTGTTCAGTCATCGTGGTTGGAAATAAACAATAGGCATATTCCACTCTTCGAAAAGTGGGAGTTTTGGAAAGATACTGTAAAAATGATAGCTATCGAACGGTCTAGTATTTTACGTTTTGAATCGCGGCAGCGTGAGACAACGCTGGAAGATAATTTAAAACAGCTGTGTCAGTTGGAGTGTGAAAGTCCCGGTGGCTTTCTTAACGATATTTTTTTTATAAAGGCGCAGCTGAATGAGCTGTCCCAGGAGCGGTATCGGGGCGCGATAGTGCGCTCGCGGGCCGAGAAGTTTCTACTCGGTGAGCAACCGACGAAGCGCGCTCTATCGGGAGAGCATAAATATGCTCAAGCCAAACAAATAAATTCTATACACTCAGGTCCAATGCTTACTTTTGACAAAGACGTAATACAGGACGTCTTTGTCAGACATTATAAATATGTTTTCGGTTGCAATAACGCGCCATTTTCTCTTAGTACTTTGAATAATATGCTTTCTGGCCTGCCCACTCTTCCCGAGCAGAATATGATCGAGTTAGAGTCATGTATTAAGCTGGCGGAAATCGAGGACGCCATCAACTCGTTGCCGCTTAGTAAGTCTCCGGGTCCTGACGGCCTCAGCGCCGAGTTTTTCAAGCGTTTTAAAAACATACTGTGCCCATTCTTCTTGCAACTCTTCATTCACGCTTATAAGGTAGATAGCCTACCACCCAGCTTCACCAGAACGCATACTGTTTTGATACCAAAGACCGAGGATGTTGATAAATTGCAATTTGTAACAGGCTACCGCCCCATAACTCTTTGTAATATAGACTATAAAATATTTGGAAAAGTTCTGGCTAACCGCCTCCAGAGTGTTGTATCCGACCTCGTTGGGGTGCATCAGACTTGTGGCATCCGAGGGAGGACCATACTTACTAACACTCACGTGGCTCGCAGCGTGTTCGACTGCGTTGAAAGCGAAGGACGCCGAGTAGCCATGCTACAGATTGACTTAGCAAAGGCTTTTGACCGTGTGCGTCACGACGTCCTCTTCAGGATTTTGGAACATGCCGGTGTAGGAGACATTATTTTAAAAGGAGTAAAGATGGCCTACAGGGATTGCGCAACAAGACTGGTGTTAAACAAGAAAGTGTCCGCTGTTATTCCTGTTCTCTCATCGGTGCGCCAGGGGTGCCCCATGTCTCCATTGCTTTTTTCTCTGTACTTAGAGCCATTGTGTATCAGCGTACTACGCTGTGATAGTGTGTGTGGTTTTATGCTGCAGGCAGTTGAAGTTAAATTACTGGCGTATGCCGATGACGTTGCTGTTTTTTGTTCAGACCTGCAGAGTGTGTCGCAGGTGGTCAGTTTGACCAAGCGTTTCTGTGATGCGACCGGGGCCGCTGTAAACTGGTCTAAGAGCTGTGGTTCATTTTACGGTTCCTGGGACATGGTACCTACTTTTTTCGAAGGTGTGGAGTGGAGCAGGGAGCCCTGTGAATACCTGGGGGTGCCCCTGCAACATCACAAAAACAGTAAAAGGTATTGGGCGGACTGCGCAGTCAGGCTCAAGAATAGCACCACGAAGTGGGCCAGAAGCGAACTGTCCGTTTTTGCGCGAGCGACAGTTTGTAATGTGTTCCTGGTGTCGAAACTCTGTTATGTATTGCAAGTGTTGCAGTGTGCGCGTGTGAATATTCAAGCTTTTCACCGCATCTTTTCTTTGTTTATTTGGAGCTCAGCGTCAGAGCCTATGAGGCGGGACAACCTTTTTAGAAGTGTCAAGTTAGGCGGTGTAGGGTTAACACACTTGTTTATTTCACAAATTGCTTCGCGTTTTTTGTTTTTGCGGGACCAGGAGGACCCTTTTCTGAGGACAGTTCTTCAGTGCAAGCTGGCGTCTTTTGTGCCAACGTTCGTCGTGTCATCTTGTCTTTCGGAGTCACCACGTTTAGTGGGCTTTCTTAAGGAAGTGGCTGAGTCCTTTTCATTTTTGAATGCCAGGTTCTCGATGGATTATTTGAGTTCCGTTTCCAGGAAGAGGCTCGTGCGGGACTTGAGGGACATGCTTTTCCCCGTTCCACTCTATCGGTCTTTATTTTCTGACGGACCTGGACAGGACTGTTTACAGAGGGTGAAAAAAATGACAATAGCGCCACGAGTCAAAACTTTCTTTTTTAAACTACATACTGCAACGCTGCCAGTTAAGCCCTGGCTTCAGGATAAAGGAATATATGTACCCTCGACTATAAACTGCAACTTATGTAAGGTCCCCGAAACCATTGATCATATTTTCATTGACTGTTGGGACGCCATTTTCTTTTGGGACGTCCTCAAAAGAACAATAAAAAAAGAATTATACATGAACCCCCATACTATCCGTTATCTCCCTCTTACAAAGAATGAAACTATGCCCATTGATACTTTTGCAGTTCTTGGTCTTTATAGCCTCTGGCGATCTAGATTGAGTGTACGGCACGCAGAGGTCACACTCCTGCATACGCACATTGTATTTTTAGAGTGTATTTCTACTCTGAAAGCCGTCCTCGAGACGCTTCCAGAGATGCCCGAATGGGCAAGTGTTTTTGATGAGCTTCTTGCAGCAAAGTGGCTGTAGGAGACGCCCAGAAGACTTGGGTGTGTCCTTTTTAAACCATTGACCAGTGTATGTAATCCATGCTTGTATATTGAAATAAAAAAAAAAAAAAATCGGCCAAACCATGCTGAATGCGCCGGTTCTCGTCCGATCACCGAAGCTAAGCAGCATCGGGCTTCGTCAGTACTTGGGAGGGAGACCACCTGGGAACACGGGGTGCTGATGGCACCTTCTTTTAAATACGCCGTTGCTTTTCTTTTTTTCTTTTTAACAACCAAAATTTAAGCGCCAGGGAATAGGACGAGAAAGGCCAGACAAGCAAAGTGCTTTCGTTGCAATCTTCCGATTTCCTTTTGATTCCCTCCATTTCGCCATCGGCCAAACCATGCTGAATGCGCCGGTTCTCGTCCGATCACCGAAGCTAAGCAGCATCGGGCTCCGTCAGTACTTGGGAGGAGACCACCTGGGAACACGGGGTGCTGATGGCACCTTCTTTTAAATACGCCGTTGCTTTTTTCTTTTTAACAACCAAAATTTAAGCGCCAGGGAATAGGACGAGAAAGGCCAGACAAGCAAAGTGCTTTCGTTGCAATCTTCCGATTTCCTTTTGATTCCCTCCATTTCGCCATCGGCCAAACCATGCTGAATGCGCCGGTTCTCGTCCGATCACCGAAGCTAAGCAGCATCGGGCTTCGTCAGTACTTGGGAGGGAGACCACCTGGGAACACGGAGTGCTGATGGCACCTTCTTTTAAATACGCCGTTGCTTTTTCTTTTTTTAACAACCAAAATTTAAGCGCCAGGGAATAGGACGAGAAAGGCCAGACAAGCAAAGTGCTTTCGTTGCAATCTTCCGATTTCCTTTTGATTCCCTCCATTTCGCCATCGGCCAAACCATGCTGAATGCGCCGGTTCTCGTCCGATCACCGAAGCTAAGCAGCATCGGGCTTCGTCAGTACTTGGGAGGGAGACCACCTGGGAACACGGAGTGCTGATGGCACCTTCTTTTAAATACGCCGTTGCTTTTTTCTTTTTAACAACCAAAATTTAAGCGCCAGGGAATAGGACGAGAAAGGCCAGACAAGCAAAGTGCTTTCGTTGCAATCTTCCGATTTCCTTTTGATTCCCTCCATTTCGCCATCGGCCAAACCATGCTGAATGCGCCGGTTCTCGTCCGATCACCGAAGCTAAGCAGCATCGGGCTCCGTCAGTACTTGGGAGGGAGACCACCTGGGAACACGGGGTGCTGATGGCACCTTCTTTTAAATACGCCGTTGCTTTTTTTTTTTTAACAACCAAAATTTAAGCGCCAGGGAATAGGACGAGAAAGGCCAGACAAGCAAAGTGCTTTCGTTGCAATCTTCCGATTTCCTTTTGATTCCCTCCATTTCGCCATCGGCCAAACCATGCTGGGATTCCACTTCCGGCCGCCGAAGCGTACGGACGTGATTATCATGAGCTCCGTCGGAGCGGTTCCAGCGGCCCAGCTTGGCCGCGGTATCAGGAGTGCTGACGCTGCATCTCAGGATTACGAAGTTATTTTGCCGACGCTGCCATCAGGTACCGTCCGTTTTAAACACTGTTTTTTTACATGCCGACGTGAAAGCCAGGCCGTACCGTCTGGAACACTTTCGAGACGCCCTGCGCTAGCTGGCACTTCTCCCAGAGGTGCTTGCCCTGGGGGCGTATCAGTATAACCATGTGTGGGCCGTCACCTTCAAGAGCGACGAGGGGAAGAAGAGGCTGCTTGCAGCTGACGACTTCAAGGTCAAAGACGGTCGCTGCGTCGTGGTGGACCCATGCAACCAGGACGTCCGTCTGAAGCTCCACTGGCTGCTGCATCACGTCCAAGACGACGAGGTACGTGCGGCCCTGGCGCCCTACGGAAAGGTGACGGGAATTACCACGGGACAAGTGGCGCGTCTCAGGGTGCACAGACATGGCGTCGACGACGCGCTCGGTATCCCTCAGGCTGAAGCCCGGAGTCACGGCGGACGACCTCCCCCACCAGCTGCGCATCGCAGGTGACCTGGCGCTCGTGGTGGTGCCCGGCAGGGCGCCGCTTTGCCTGCGGTGCAAGGGCAAGGGCCACATCCGGCGGGAGTGCCGAGTGCCGCGCTGTGCGCTCTGTCGCCGCTTCGGCCACGACGAGAGCCAGTGCGTCCGGACCTACGCAAGCGTCACGGGGCCCGTGGGGAGCGACGATAGCTCGGAGCACCTCATGGACGTGG
>JAZHYW010002011.1:0-15705 GCA_037355805.1 Ixodes ricinus | reverse complement strand
ACACCAATTGTTTTTTGTGGTACGGAAGCAACAAGTTTTGAACATTATTTTACTACTTGTCCATGGATGTTGTTTTTTCGAAATCAACTTAATCAACTTAAATACCGAGGTTTCAATAATAACACAAAATCCGCAATGCTGTTAAACACTCAAGAAACCAATATTCTGGAAAACATGATGAGATTCAACCAAGACGAAGCACCTCAACAATGAAGAAACAACGATTGCACTCATGAAAATCACAAAAGAAGACAAATACGGCACCGATAGATAGAGGATAGCAAAACAGGTTGGTGGCGTGCCTTCGCACGAAACCAGGGAGGGTAGGGGGTTACTTGGTGATGCCATCCCAGACCAGAAACCGCCCGGTTTGCAGGTTTACATCTAGCAGACTCGCACCAAAAACCGCTTAAACCTTCAAATCCAACTGCATTAGATAGGATAGATTGGTTTCTGCTTCAAAGAATTGGTTTATGCCAAAACTCCATCTTCAACTGGCGAACCCTACACTCCACAGAAATGACATCTCGTACTCTTACAATATCCGGAAACCATGTTAAACAATATTGCAGATTACGAAACCTAAAACTAAATATAAAAACAATGTATGGAAAACAAACACTTTGGAATCTAGACAACATAAAAATGTGTTAAACATAACTAACCATACAATAGGTAAATAGTAAAAAAAAAGAATGGAAAAAACCATCATACCTAGATGAAAAAAAAACAATCTTAAAAAAAACCGAATAAAGCATTGTAAATATGTATCTATGTAAATATATCTATAAATTTAAAGTAATTAACAAAAATGAACACCATATTTGAAGTGTAAAACGTATTTCAAGTTCATTGAAACAAGTGCATTAACGAATATCTAATATAAATACAAGTTTCATTTAATGTAGAAGATAACTTAAAAACTTTTTCATTTGATAAACTTATATTATAATGTATGATAAACAACCACAATTAGAATCTGACAACCCAATTACAGCACAAAAGATACAAAAAATTAAAAGATATACACATTACAATTATGCGATTGCTCAATCGCCAGGTACACCATATAAATCGTCCTTCTAACAAAGCTTTCAATCTCCAACACCATCAGAACAGTAACTCTACATCATTCTCTTTCTCTTTCACTAGGCACACATATCGATTCTTTCTTTATTCACACACATAGAACTTTATATTCACATTATTGTAGATAACTCAGATCCTTTCACACTTGGGTAGCTGATTCCTCCTGAAATCTTTCTACTCCCTATTGCCTGACTTGATCCACTCTATTCTTAATGCTTGCCTTACTTCTTCTTATTACCCCGACCTATGGAAAGAGTCAAAGGTCGTCCTACTCCCAAAACCCAATAAGTCCACTACCCTGCCCTCGTCCTATCGTCCAATATGTATTAACTCCCTTCTTGAAACAGTAGTAGAAAAACTTCTCTATAACAGACTTTATTATTTCCTTCACCAAAATAAACTCTTGCACCCCTTTCAATTTGGATTTACTCATAACACATTCGCCACGATAGCTCAACAACCACATAAAACAGAAACTCAAAAATTGCAACAGCCGAACAAAAGTAAGCACTCATTATATCATTAGACATTTCAAACGCGTTCAACACCATATGAATTCTGTTTGTGCTCGACTACTTCAAACAAAATCTCCTCCCACGTAATCTCTACCTACTTCTCCAAGCCATTTTGACTAACCGCACGATTACCTACCCACTTCTACCCAGTCCGTAACCCTGCGCACCCCAGTGGGGAATCCACAGGGCTCTCCACTCAGCCCCCTAATATGGAACGTACTAATCTCCTCCCTCCTTGACCTTCCCTTCCCCCCAACACCCACATCCAAGCATATGCAGACGACATAACCATAATCATTACAGAACACACACGATTACACTTAGAAACAACAGCAAACACAACACTTAATATTGTAAATGACTGGAGCAAACACCACTATATAAACTTTAATCCATCTAAATGTAATTTCACACTCATGGGCAGACACTATCTTAAAAGATCACCGACTCTCAAGCTCGAAAATCATAGCTTAACACACACACAAGATATGAAAATATTAGGTATCATATTTGATTCAAAACTCTGGTTTCTGCCACATGCAAATCATCTCCGCGACACAATCTACAAACATACAATAGCAATATCCACATTTTCAGGTAGAAATTTGGGCATCACACAGACACACTTTAGAGGCCTATACACACGCTCACTGGAACGTATATATAGCATATGGCGTCACCAATTTATTGAGCAAACAGAAAACAACACACAAATCACACGCAAACTGACATCAATCCAACGAATTCTACTATTAAAAATATGTAAAGCCTTTAACACAGTCAGTAACAATAGCCTCCGAGTCCTCACCAATATACTCCCTACATACTCGTATAGAGTACACGACTCAACCGTGAAACCGCCTTATTTCACCTCTTCCAACTCCGATACAGACTACACCTATAACAACACAGAATACAAAACATCTGACCTTCAACATGACACACCAATTTGGAACATTCACCCAGGTTTTTTACCACACTATCCATTTACAACAACATCCACTCCCACTACAACACACATGGTTTTTACAGACGGCTCAGTGTATCAGAACACCGTGGGTTCGGCCTACGTCATAATGAACAACCACTACAACATTATACATTTTGGTAAATTTAAACTTCCCCCTCACACAACGGTCTATGATGCAGTACTTACAGCAATGAATTGTGCACTTCTAAAACTTCTCGAACAACCACGAAACTTCACTTTCACATTATACTCAGATAGTTATTCATCACTTCAGGCTATTGCTAACCAACATATTCAATACACACCCAACTGTACTAACCATCAAACTCCTTCTTCAGCAACTTACCCATCTCCCACACAATATATTTAGTACACATTCGAAGCCACACAAACATCATAGGAAACGACATCGCAGACAAACTTGCAAATGAGGCTCGCACTTCAGGAACACTAATTCCGCACAAATTCACAAAACACTACATTAGGAAAAAGCATACGGAAATAAAATTACACCGAATGGAATAAACATTCGACCGAACACTGCACAGACTCTCCACTATTTACCTGGATACCATCCATACACAACATCCCTGATCACTTTCCGTCCACATACTACACAACACAAATATTAACAAATCACGGCAGATTTCCTTATTATTTCTTAAAACATAACAAATCCCCAGAAGGCATTTGCCCTTGCGGAGAACAGTGTTCATCATTTACACACTACACAACTACATGTACACTAACTACACACTTTCGAACACAACTCACTTGACCTTTACCACAGGGACTAAATGACACCACTAAGCCAACAGCGGTCCATGACCGGAAGGTTACGGATCTGCTAGAAGAAATAGCAAAACACATATCAAACGCCATACCACACAGATGAAAAATAAACACTCATATAGGGGCCTAACCATCATTAGACATCAAGGGGTCGACGGGGCGCGCATACGAGAAGAAAGAAAAAACAGAACATGTGCACACATGGCAAAGACAGGCTTGATGTTCAAGAAGTGGACAACAATTTTGCCCATACCCAGGCTGGCCCAAACCCCAATGACGAAACAACTAATCCATCAATCAGTGAAAACATAGAGTGAGAAAACATCGGACAAGAAAGGAGCCACCACAAGGGGATAATAGTGTATCAGGGTAAGGTAGGGGGAACCACCGGGGCTTCCATCATCTAAACATCACAAAAATGCATAAACCTCTCAAATGGAACACATGCATGAGCAAATCTACCAATAGGCAAAAGTGAGGCCCCGGCGGAGTGTCCTTAGGCGACCTTGGGGCCACCTGCCGGAGCCCCGGGAACGGCAGGGGTCGCCCGCCCGAGCCCCAGGGCCGGGTCGCGAGACGCCTCCTACAGGGTAGCGGTGCCACGGTGGCCCCTGCATTTATTCCAGTCTAGCGGGATGCGACAAAACAGATCACTGACCCCAAGGGGGCAGGGGTGGGTAGCCCGTGAGGCACATTGAGGTGGATTACGATCACCTTCATATGCGAGGCAAACCTGCAAAACATGTGCCCATGCTGCTTAAAAAAACTTTGAGACACGGTCGCTAAAATAACTAATTGGGGTAAAAGACAAGCCCAGAATACACAGAGGTGAACAACAATAGCTCCCTCACCCAGGTTGGCTCAAACCCCAGTCCTAACCCACCATCTCACCTAAGCAAAAACTCAGAGGAGGAGAATACCAGAAAATCAAGGGGCCACCATAAATGACCAACAGAATGTTAGGGCGTGATAGGGGGGACACAACCGGGGCCTCCCCACCTAAATACCACAAAAACACAGAAAACACACAAATGGAACCACATTCGCAAGTGAACGAACTAACGGCCATAAATGAGGCCCCGGCGGAGGGCGCATAGGCGCCATTGGGGGGCCACCTGACATGTGTCCCAGCAACAACAGGGGTCGCCCCGCTGATCTCTGGGGCCGGGTCGCGAATAACCGCAGGCAAGGGTACCGGTGGTACGGTAGCTCCTGCACATAACCCTAATCTCGTGGGATGGAGACCATATAGCCCATGGACCCCAAGGGTGTATGGGTGAGCATTCAGAGATTACGAGGAAGAGCATGAACCTAGAATAACCACAGATCTAAGGCAAACCCTTAAAACCTGGGCACATACAGCCTGTAGGTAAAGCGAACAAAAGAGATAGGGACACAAAGGAACGGAAAAGAGGGGAGAAGACAGTCTCAGAAAAAGGAGACACAAAGGGCCTGTGTGCACATGCATGCATGGCTAGCATGCCTGGGTTCGGGAATTAGAACAACAGCGACGACCCCGGGCCCCGTCGCCTCTTTCACCTAGTTCTTACAATACAAATCGCAACACAAGACACTACATAGTAGACTGCACATCTAGCTTGCTACGGGTTAATAAAACTAAAAACAGAAAATAAACAATGAGAGAACACAGGCCTCTCATAAACAAGACGCACCATCCCAGTGTCCCCACAGAACGAAGGTAAATGCCCACCAAAGCATATCCTGCACATATTGTAAATACTTGTATATACTGAATTATTTTTGGTTGTTATTAATCCTATATTTATTTACGAATCCCCTAAGTCTTGTAAAAAGAAGAAACTAAACCTTCTACATAATGTAAATACATGTATTTTTCTTGATATCTCTTTTTCGTTATTAATATTATTACTTATTAAGAATCTCCTCAGCCCAGAGGAGATGGGGGAACTAATTTTTTTGCGAGTCTTTTCAGAGGCTGATACATGGACAAGACTGCGTCCATGGTATATATCATCCGACAACCGTCTACCAGGAAGAGGAAAAGAACCAGAACACTAACTGAAGACCAAGACTCCCTGAAGACTCCCTAAACTCTAAAAATGAAGAAAAGAAAAAAATACGGACGAAGAAAAAGCAATCTTATACAAATTACAAATTAACGCCGCTGGTCCGGTCCCGTTCCCTTGGGTGTCGGTAGCTAGATATGTGTTCTTTTTTTTCTTATTGGATTTTTCAATCCAAATTCTTCTTTGACTGATTAGTCCTATTCATTATGCTTCAATTGGCTTTAAGTTCTGCAGTGCTAACGCGGAGCGGACAGGGGATTTTTATTTTTTCAGTCTTTTTTATCCATCCCCACCTCAAACGGTTGTCCCTACCTACTGACGGAGTCGCCACCAGGGGCCAGCTCGACAGAATCGGCCGTGAGTACCTCCTCGATTTTTGAAGTTTTTAAGTAGAAATTGTATTGTTAGAAAACTAGAAACACGCATACATAGGTTTTAAGATAATTAGAACAAAAAGAGAAAAAGGAGAACCTTTAAGACATCGGAAAAACATTAAACGAACGCCAGCGGGGGTCAACCCTGTAAGGCCCTTTCAGTTACAGCTAAAAAGCGAAATACATTGATATCTAGAAGAAAAAGCAATATAGAACAAAGACATCTTCACAACAGAGATCTATCAGGGTAGTGGCACTACCATCCGAATTTCATACTCATATCTTCTCTTCTTTTTTTAATAAGCGATTCAAAAATTCAAAGCATTGGGGGAGGAAGGGCCGCCATCTTGGATTTTGGTCAAATTCACTAAAAAATCTTATGCCTCAAACTTTGTGAGGTTCCGGCCGAGACGCATGAAATTTAGAGCGTATTTTAAAAATCTAACAATAAACACTCCCTGAAAATTTCAGACCTATAGGGCCGATAGCTTTTAAGTTACGAGTAAAACATACAAACTCAAAATGGCGCCCGGCTGAAAAAAACGCGAATCGCGAAATTGGACCGCCTATAGCTTTGCAAACGGAATACATAGAACGAACAAAATTCTGGCACAACTAATTATCACCGAGAGGAACATTCCAATAGAACTTGGAAGGTGTAGCAGCCCATAGAGGGCTGTTACAGCATACCTCTTTCTCTCATAGAGGCAATGGGAGAAAAATAAACCGGAGTGTGTGTATTTTTTGGGAAACCAAAAGATACTGAACAGAGATAACGAGACCTCGAGAAGGGTCGAAATTTCTAGGTTCTCAAGATCATTCTAGATCTCAATTGAGGAAAGCAAATGACGAGGAAAATGAAGAGAGAAATAGCTGCTCAGAACAAACATAGGAGTCTATGGAGAGTTTAAACCGAAAAAAGAAAGACAAAAAAGGAAAATTAAAAAAAAACTGAAAAAAGAAAATTGGTAACAGCAGAGGAAACAGGCAATAAGAAAACAAAAGAAAGCGAAACAATGGAAATAATCGAAACAAGAGAACCACAAGGGCCCAGCTCTGAGGGGGACACGTTCGAATCGGCTCCGGAAAGTGGGCAGATGAGCTCCCAGGGAGACAACTTCCAGGTCTAATTGGGGACAGCCCAATTGGAACACTTGACATAAGTGGCACCGCTCGCGGCCACACTCAGCAAAGAACAGCTGAATGTGCTCGCACCGTGTGTCCAGAACATCACAAACATCGCAATAAAGTTGATTGATGAGAACACATAGCTCCGGGGAAGGCTGGATGAGCAAACTCTCAAGCCGACCACGACGTCATGCAGCTGCTCTCCAACAGAAATCTAAAAGCATGACAAACCAACAAAACAACGAAAACGATACAGACACACTGGAAAGCAGGAGGAGCGAGCCCGAGAAGGCAGCTCTTCTTGTTTTCCCAAAAAACCCACAAAGTGGAAAAGAAATGGTACAGGTACTGACAACATTAAATTCAGTTGTTCTGCCAGAGGTGTTGGGACTCACATGTCCCGAATTCCGTCCCATCAAGGGAGGGGCGGTTATACCAAGCACTTTGAGGGAGAGAATCTCCAACTTGAAGAAAACAATCGGAGAAAACAGACAATTACAAAAGAAACTTGAGTCAAAGAAACCCTTTAAAAGGAATCCTCAAATAAGAATAATCCGTATAATCAAAAAAGAACCAGGACTGAAGGAAAAAATCATCGAACAAAATAAACCTTTAGGAACATCAGATGACATACAAATTGTGAGAACCTTTAAGAACAAGAGTGGCTCGGCCACAGTAATTATGAAACTTAGCCCCACAATGTTTTTGGAACTAAAAAAGAAAGAAAAGATTTAACTGGACTGGTCTCCATGCCCTTTGAAGATAACTTGCATGTTCACTTCTGCAGGACCTCCTGTCCTTTCGGCCATTTGGCGTCGAGATGCACAGCACCCCCTCGATGCCACAATTGTGGGAAGGGGCACAAGAGGGTGAATGTCAAGAAAAACAGAGGCACTGTTTGAGCATGTGCAGAGAGCAACCCATCAACCAAAAGAAATCTGGGACACTCGGCAACGTGGCCACAGTGTCCCAGCTACCTCTCTCAGGTAGAGAGGTTGCGAAACAAAATTAACTATCATTAAAAGATTACACCACAAGTTTCTCCAAGAATAAACATGGCTGATTCCATAAACAATATTACATATTAATACAAAACATTCGTACTCAGCAATTGAACATTTAAAAATAACAATACACAAAATTTAACCAAATATAATAGCATTACAAGAACCTTTCTACCATAAAAACAAAACATTGGGATTTATTTTAACAGACATTGTGATTCAAAATAAAGACAAAGCAAGAGTAGCCATGGTTATTAGAGAGAGAAACTGGGACATATTTCCAGAAAAAGTAACAAGATATATAATTCCAATAAAAGTAACAACCAAAAATGTTAGATTCAGAACAATAAACGTGTACGAACCACCAAACGATGACATAGATCAGACATTAGATAAATTAGAAAACATTTCAAATTTAGATAACGATAAAGCAACAAAAGTCTTAGGTGACTTTAATGCAAAACATCAAGCATGGGGCGGAGATATTTCAGATACACAGGGAGACAAACTAGCACAATTTATAATAAATAATGGTTCTTTATACCATAAATGATAAAGACCACGGACCTACTTATGTATCACCCACAGGTAGAAGTTACATAGATCTCACATTAACAAATGCAAAACTCTTTCGTGAAATAAATTAATGGGAAATTTTAGATCTACATACTGAAAGTGATCATAAATATGTATTAACATCTTGTTACTCAGACCAAACAAAAGTAACAGAGAAGTAAACAGCTAAAGGCGAAATAAAATTTATCGAATATATTAGAAATGATCCTTGGATGGTCTCACTAAAAAGAAGTATCAAACAGAACCAAGGAAGAGTTATCAGATATAATAGATCATCTATACAAAAAGATTAATTAACTAATAGTGAACTTAGGCAAAAAAGTTAAGAACAATTTGAAAAGCCTTATCTGATGGAATACAGACTTTGAAATTGAGAGGAAAAGAACAGGAGCCTTACGTAGAAGATATCAAAATTGCTCAAATAGCACAAGAAATGAACACAAAGCAAGATATAAAAATGCACTTTACGAATATAAAAAAAACATATAAGAGAAGCGAAAGAATCGTCTTGGCACAACTTTGGCACGGAAGTTACGAAAAGTAATATATTCAGCCTACCATACGAAATAGCGGTAAACAAAATAAAACATACAGTGGTGATCCCACCCATCAAGGGCCCAGGTGGACACGAATCAAAATCTCTAGACGAATCGATAAACCTAATTTACATTATCATTTTTCCAGAGGATCAACCGGAGGAATACACAGAACACCAAAAAACCATCATAAGTAGTATAGAAGAAAACCAAACGGGAAATGATGATTTAGCATTTACTTATACAGAGATAGAGACTGTGGTAAACCAGCTGGCTTCACGAACAGCTGCCGGACCAGACCAGCTCAAAACATCAATGGTAAAATCAATCTTTAAGAGTCATCCCATAATAATCTGAAAACTGTTTTAATGCTTGTCTGGAACACAAATTCTATCCAGACGTTTGGAGAAAATTGCGAGTAATCTTGTTACCAAAGAAAGAACAAGATAACAATGAACCAAGAAATTATAGACCCATATGTATTTCATCTATATTTGGAAACAATTTTGAAAAACTTCTTAATAATAGAATCTATCATTTTCTAAATCACAATCAATTATTACACCAACTACAATATGGATTTACCCATGGTAAATCTGCAACGACAGCACTTATATCACCTGAAAGAAAAAATAGAAACATATCAAAAAGAAAAGAGAAAATGTATTCTCATTTCACTAGATATCTCAAATGCTTTCAATTCAATATGGTTGGTTTTGGGGTTTTTGGCGCAGCAGCATCGGGGCTATAGTGCGCCAGAAACATTGTGTAAAAGATACCTACAATTTTTAAAGACTGACTAAAGCCTCAAAGCAGACATTACTGGGAACTAGACTTATAATTTCCGCAAAATATTAATTTCTTCCAAAAAATTAAAAACTTGTGAGAATGGGACAAGAGGCTCATCGCCTAGTAAAAGAGCCAAGTGAAATGGTACATGTTCCCGATAGAATATAGAGAAACAAGTTCGACGGTTCTCTTCAAAGTGTGGACAAACTATCAAAATGTGAAGTATACTTAATGGTTCAGAACAAAAGTCACAGATCGGTTCACTCTCCCTATGCAAGAGGTAGCTATGGGTAAGGTGAGTATGTCCTATTCTCAACCGGCATAAAACTATCTCATAAAAACGCTCTCGGTGTCTGGCACTGCGCCACTCACTCAGGATGGGCTTAATTAGATGAAGTTTGTTTTGCAGCTGGGAATCCCATTCCCTCTGCCAGACATATTTTATTTGCCTCTTTAGTGCTACTCGGTAATCAGTAGCAGGGATGCTGTTATAGTCAACTGTCCTATCTACACACGCAGAAGCTGCACGGTCAGCTAGCTCGTTGCCATCAATGCCAATATGGCTAGGGACCCAGCAGAATTCTATCTCTATTTTCTTTGCTAGTGCTTGTGTTAGTGCATTACAAAGTTGCACAAGCAGAGGGTGCTTCCAAGACGTTGGAGAGTTGAGTGCTTTCAGTGAGCTCAGAGAGTCGGAGAAAATGACAGACTTTCTATATCGATGTTTGACAATGTGGTCAACTGCCGTTATCAGACCATAAAGCTCGGCAGTAAAAATTGAGGCATTTTTGTTTATCCTTTTTACAGACCTGTAGCCCTCGCCGATAGCGGCACAGCCAACGTAGTCTGTGCTTTTTGAACCATCAGTAAAGAAGTGCTTGTAGCCATTGTACGAGGTATACAGCTCTAGGAATTCTTGTCTGAGAACACTGGAGTCAACTGTATCTTTTTTGTGCTTGGTCAAGAAAGATTACAACGAGTATTGGCAACTTTCCAAGGTGCAGTTCTTTGTTGAATTTCAAGGACAGGAGAAAGAGCATCAAAATTGTATTGTTCCGTAGATATTTTAACACGTAGTGCAAAGGGAGGGGTTACAGATGGTTTGTGCTGAAATAAGCGCTCATAGTTTATGTTTTTAATTACTTCATAAGCAGGATTTTGCGGAAAGGAACGGAGTCTTAGAAAGTACTGAACAGCGAGAAAAAGTCTACGTCTCTCGAGTGAGCACTCATGCGATTCAGCGTACAGGCTAAGTACCGGCGACGTACGGAATGCCCCCGTTGCCAAACGGATCCCCTGGTGGTGAATGGGATCAAGCATTTTGAGGGTGGATGGTTTCGCAGATCCGTAGACAATGCTTCCATAATCCAAGGTAGAGCGCACTACAGCCCTGTAAATCCGTAAAAGACATACCCTGTCCGCGCCCCAGGTGCGATGTGAAAGAACTTTTAGAATGTTTAGTTTCTGCTGGCATTTCAGCTTCAGTGCCTTGATATGGGGGCCGAAAGTAAGCTTGCTGTCAAACGTCACGCCGAGGAACCTGTGTTCCGGTCGGACGGGAAGGGGTGTGCCATTTATGTGAAGCGATGGTTCGGGAAACATTCCCCTTCTCCGGGAGAAACAAACAGCCTCGGTCTTTTCAGCAGAAAACTTGAAACCATTCTCATCAGCCCATTTACTCATTTTATTAATGGTTACTTGGATTTGGCGCTCACAGATAGCTAAATTACATGACGAAAAGCAGACCTGGACGTCATCAACATAAAGCGAGTAGGAGACCGAAGGTGGTATTGCTCGGGACAGGGAGTTGATTTTGATAAGAAAGAGGGTAACGCTCAGGACACATCCTTGTGGGACTCCATTCTCCTGGATGAAACATGACGAAAGGGTTGTTCCCAATCGCACCTGAAAGGTGCGATCCTACAAAAAGTCTGCAATGCAATTAAACATATTCCCACCTATATTCAGCTTGATAAGGTCTTGAAGGATACCGTACCGCAAAGTGGTATCGTAAGCCTCTTTCAAGGTCAAAAAATACTGAAAGGCAAAACTGCTTGTTTATAAAGGCCTCTCGGACGGCCGTTTCCAATCGTACGAGGTGGTCGGCAGTGGACCTGGCAGCAGCTTGCCATAGATGATTATGTGGGCATGCTTCCAGCAACGAGGAAAGGCAGCAGCTTGCCATAGATGATTAAAAAAGGTTAGCAGACCGTTCATAGATTCAGGGGACAGTTTCCTCAACATTTCATAGTGGAGTCTGTCTGGTCCTGGTGCAGACTGCTTCTTTGCACCAAGAGCGACCTTGAGTTCACACATTGTGAACGGTCTATTGTAAAAATATGAACCACCCTCCAACATCGAGATAGGTTGCTTTTCAGCAGTCGACTGGCACTTCTTGAATTTTTCGCTAAAATTAGAGGAGCTACTAATAAGCTGGAAATGCTCCCCGAGAACATTTGCATGATCTTTCAGCGATACAGAGGCGGAAGAAAACAGAGGAGTTCGGAAAGATTGGTAATCGCCTCGAACTTTCCTCATGCGGTCCCACACTTCTTTAGCTGGAACAAAGCTATTTAGAGAAGATATATATTTTTTCCATGATGTCCTCTTCGCCTTTTTCCGTGTCCAATGTGCCTTGGCCCTACATTTTTTAAATTCAATCAGGTTAAAAGAAGTGGGATAACGGCGAAATATACCCCATGCCTGGTTCTGTTTCCTGCGAGTGACTGTGCAGTCCTCATTCCACCAAGGTTTGCACCTCCGGGGTAGGACGCCGGATGTTTGCGGAATAGAAGATGCCGCAGCATTAATTAGGCAATCGGTGACAAACACGGTCGCCTCCTCGGGGGACATACTACGAAAGAGTGATGGATCCAGTACAGCATTTAAACCAAAAAGAGCCCAGTCAGCCTTCTCTAACTTCCACTTTGGAAGGCGAGTCGAAAGCGAAGGAAGGGCTATTGAGGTTTCTAAAATTATGGGGAAATGATCGCTGCCGAATGGATTATCTAAAACCTTCCATGAAAAGCATGGAAGTAAAGCTGGTGATGAAATGGAAAGATCTATTGATGTAAAGGTGTTATGAGCAGCACTAAAAAACGTTGGCTCCTTTTTATTCAGGAGACAGAGCCCAGAGGATAATAAAAGACGTTCTATAACTCCACCACGGGAATCCTGACGGAAACTACCCCACAAAGGGTGGTGGGCGTTAAAATCACCTAGAATTAAAAAAGGCTTAGGCAGCTGATCTACGAGTCCTTGTAGCTCGTGGAGCTGCAGTGGAACGTTCGGTGGCAGGTAGAGTGAGACGAGGGTGATGAGTCGGTCAAAAAGAACGCGAACTGCTACTGCCTCGAGTGGCGTTTGTAGAGGAACCTGAGCACACACAACCCCGCTCTGCACTACCACTGCGACACCACCGAAAGGGTTAGGAGAAAGGCGGTCTTTCCTAAAAACCTGGTGATGACGTAAGACCTGCGTGTGTTTGTCATTCAGATAGGTCTCCTGTAAACAGAGTGCCACAGGACGAAGCTCATCAAGAAAAAAATTAACATCATCAATGTTACGAAGAAGGCCGCGACAGTTCCACTGCATGATGCCTAACTGTTTACTCATAGCAGTGCTGAAATTAAAATAAACTTTAACTTATAAACTGCAAAAATCGGTAAAAACAGGTTACTAAGGTTTAAAATCAATTTTTATGCGCGGGGCGTTTTTCTTCTTCGCGCAATCATTCTGCTTCCCACTAGAAGTAGTGGGAGCAGCAAAGGAGGACTCCGATCCCGAGAGGGTAGCCTCATCATCGGATCTGAGCCCACACTCTTCCATGGGCTCTTCCGGTGATGTCGTCAGCTGACCCTTAGGGGCCAACTGCTTCGACGTCTCACCGGGCTTCCTCGGGGCAGTGGTTCGGGGTGGCTGGCCCCGGCCCCGAGGGATCACAGAGGCAGGGGGGCCATCCCCTGCTCTGGGGTGGATGCTGGCGGGCCAGCACCCTCCCTGGGTTTCGGACGTGGTGCCGTTGGCACCGTTCCCGTGGGTTTGGATGGGGACTCTGCCGAGACCCGCAGATCGTCCGGAGACGTCTGGGTTCCCGCCGATGCCATTACTGGCCGTGCAGGTCCCCTGCGCACGACCTCGGCATATCCGCCTTTTGCCAGGAAAGAGAAACGTTTTTTCGCTTCATGGTACGGAATATTTTCATTTGCCTTTAGAGTAAGGACTTCCTTCTCTTGCTTCCACAATGGACAGGAGCGGGAGTACGCCGGGTGAGGACCGTCACAGTTGGCACATTTCGCTTCATTTTCACAGACCTCTGCCACATGCTCCTTGCTGGAGCACTTGGCACAAGTGTCGACTCCCCGACAGCTCCGCGACCCATGGCCGAACCGTTGGCACTTAAAGCACCGCTGAGGGTTCGGCACATAGGGTCGGACTCGGCACTGGAGGTAACCTGCCTTTATGGTCTCTGGTAGTGTGGTGGAATCGAATGTCAAGATAACATGTCTTGTTTTTCGTTCGACACCGTCTCGACGGAGGGTGATGCGGCGTGCACCTACAACCCCTTGGCTGGCGAGGCCCTCAACGAGCTCTTCCTCAGATGTTTCGAGCAAGTCGTTCTCAGAGATGACTCCCTGAATGGTGTTCAGCTTGCGGTGAGGTGTCACGCTAACCTTGTAATCTGAAACGGAGTTCAAGGCGAGAAGAGCGTCACTTTGTTGTTTCGTGTTTATCTCGACCAGAAGGTCGCCCGACGCCATCTTTTTGGCATTGAAGTTCGTACCGACAACGCCTTCAAGGACTTTTGAAACAAGGAAGGGAGAAAGCTTTGCAAGTGGCTTTTCAGCCTCAGAATGGAGCACAAGAAACTTCGGAAATTTAAACAGCTCAGGGGACTTTGCGGGATGGTAATGGACTTCGGTGCGGGCCCTTTTCAGGGCCCGATCAGAGGTTTTGTTTAGTTTGGGACCCATAAAGATGGGGAGGAGATTCAGTGCCCGGGTGCACCGCCCACCACGGAGCCCAACAAGGGGTAGGTAATGTGCCATAGCAAGATGGGCTTGGCTGACACAATTACTCTACCAGTGCTGCCCGGGCACTATAACCGAGTGTGGATGCAGGGACAGGACCTGTTTCCACTCAAGGTTAGCCCTTGCCGCCTAAGAAGGTGAAAAAGGAAGGAAGAGAGTGTAGTAGAAAAGAGAAAGAGGTGGAAGGAAAAGTGAAAGAAGGAAGAAGAGGGTAGAAGAGGCGACTGACTGAATCATCCTGGTCGGGCCAAGCCAGGACACCCGTCTACGAGAAGCAGGGGCCGAAGCGGTGTATTGCCTCGCCCGGGGGGCCCCGAAGGGTCCAAACATACCCCGGGCTCAGCTCAACCACCAGGGTCCCCTTTTCCCCGGACACGGGTACGCCACGCACAGCCAGACGTGGGTGGGCGAACCCACATGGCTCGGGGTTCGTAGTGACGCCACTCACCAAGCACCTACTATAAAGTAGGTGCCCCCTGCGTGCGGGTATGGTGGCCCACGCGGCTGGGGTCCGTGGTGACGCTACTCACCAAGCACCTAGCACCTAAGGTGCAGGCGCCCCCTGCGGGGCTCGGGGTACGTGGAGACGCCACTCTCCAAACACCTGCTTTCACAGGTGCCCCCTGCGGGGGTGTATGGGAGGTAACGTTCCCGAGAGTTTTGCGGTGGTGCAAGTTTTCCTGACAGGGCTTGACCCAGAGTGGGTGCCAGGCCCGTCTACGCCACTGCTCTCTCGGGATGGAACCTCACGTGAGTCGGGATGCTTGAGAGTGCTGTCACGAACTTTCTAGAACGTGGACGAAGGGGGGCCGAAGCACCCGCCGAGAGAGGGACGACTTGCAGCCCGGTTGAGG